>ONZH01011631.1:0-11819 GCA_900303285.1 Rhinella marina
CACTATCGGATGCTGTGAATGCAGCTGAAAGTGAAAGTAAATAAAACGGTTTTACCCACGGTTATTCCTGACTCGATTTCCAGGCTTGTATGAAAATCTTGGAATGTCAGCTTTAAAACAAGACCAGTTGCATGTTTCTAGCTGCTGCTATTCAGGAGGTAGCAGCATCTAAAGCAGCCCATCCCCCTCCAGGTAGCTACTTTTCCCACTGCCCGAGCTGGACTCGGGCAAAACAGGTGGTTAAAGAGGACCTTTCATGGGTCCAGACATTATGAAATAAGTAGGGCATAGGGCAGGCATGTAAGATCACTTACTAGATTGTCTGGCGCTCCGTTCCCTGCTGTGCCCCCTTTTACTTTTCTCCCCTGGTATGGAAATGATGACATGGGTACAGGGCGGAGGAGACTACCCTGTTTCTCAATCGGCGTCTCCTCCTCCCTGTACTGATTAATGCATTGTGGAGAGGTCTGTGGTTTTGTAGACGGCTTATATGTCAGACAAGCGAGCCCTTTTTTTTTTTTTAATGTGGGCTTAAAAATCATCAGATGTCCGCAGCAGGTCTCCCTGTGTAGACGGGATGTGAGCGACCGCTTGTACCATTTCTTCACCTACAGATAATGGTTCGTCCAGGGAAATGACGCTAAATGAGCGCCGATTGACCCGCTAGCTCGTAGCTGGGCGCTCTTTACCTGCAGAAAATCTGCCAGTGTAAAGGTTCAGCTACATGGCGACTTTGGATATAATGATTGACAATGGTGTCGCTAAGCCACAGTCGCAAAAAATCTAGACATGATGGATTTAATGTTGCACGTTATGCGCTACTTTCACCCCGTTACCCTACACGAGTTTTACTTATCAACGTTTATTTTTTTATTTTTCCAGATTTACAATGAGAAGGAACTGCTACATGGGAAGCTGGACCTGCTCAGTGACACCAACATGGTGGACTTTGCCATGGATGTGTATAAAAACCTCTATCCTGACAAAGAGATCCCCCAAGGTAAGTTTTCACTTCTCCACGCAGTAGGTGTCCATCTTTCATCAGGTGGTCAGTGTGGGTATAGTCGTAGTATTCCCATATGGCCTAGACCAGTGGTGGCGAACCTATGGCACGGGTGCCAGAGGCGGCACTCAGAGCCCTATCTGTGGGCACCCATACCCTGGAAAAAGTCTGTTGTACCAATATGTCCTAGACTTTTCCTGCCATTCATCAGCGCAGGGCACACTATGAACAGCACAGGCAGCGCACTGAATGTAGGCAGGATATTACAGCTAGATGATAAAGTACATGGAAGATACACTATACTGGACTGTAGTATTCAAATTCCATTGCCGTGTTAGCACTTGGCAATAAATAAGTGGGTTTTGGGTTGCAGTTTGGGCACTCGGTCTCTAAAAGGTTCACCATCACTGGCCTAGACTATTGATGGTGTGTGTGGCGCTGTCAGGGCCTGCCCTCCTTCAGTCCCCTACTTATCTGGAACCTACCACATATCTACTAGCAAGATGTAAGGGGTCTATTACACCTGACGAGTTTTCGGCAGATGATCGCTAACAAGCGTTTGTAGTAAAGCTCATTCGTGATCATCTGGCAGTCGAATACTGCAGCCAATTGCCCAATGAACCACTAAACGCTTGTTCATCTGACAATCCAAATCTTTTGATAAGGTCATCATTTGTAGGTGGCATAACGATCGATCCTCCCTCTACTGAGGAGGAGATCACGCCATGTAATAGTAGCTGTTTCCTCCGCTAGCGAGCAGGCGATTTGACGGGAAGGAACACTTCCTTCCCGACAATCGCCTGCTAAATCGTGCTGTTTAATACAGCCTTAAAAAAGACCTGTCACCCCTCCTGACATGTCTGTTTTATTATCTACATGCATTCCCCATGTAATAACAATTCCGGATCATCTATTCTTATGGCTCTATGTTGTGCATTGCTTTATTATTTCTATTAGAAGTCATGAATGAATTGCTAGCAGTCTGCAGTAAGGGTACAGAGGGGAGGTAACCAGTTGGGGGTGTGTACCTCTACAGTCTTGAAATGGCAGCACTGATTGGATAGAGCGAGTCTGTGCAGGTACTCACCCCCAACTAGTTACCTCCCCCAGACTGCTAGCAATTCATTCATAACTTCTAGTAGGAATAATAAAGGAATGAACAACATAGAGCCATAAGAATAGATGTTCCAGAATTTATTACATGGGGAATGCATAGGAGCATTAAAGGGTTATTCCCATCTTAGACAATGGGGGCATATCCCTGAGACCCGCACCTATATCAAGAACAGAGCCCCAAAAGCGAAGGAGGGTGCGCGCATGCACAGCAGCCCTTCATTCATTTCTATAGGGCCACTGAAAATAGCTGAGCACTGGCTCAGCTTTTTCCTACGGTTACATAGAAATGAATGGGAGCGGTGGCCACTCATGTGCAGTGTGCTCCCATTCATTTCTATGAGCGCAGCGGGGAGCTGTGCCTGGTGGTGGCCGGACCCCGGGAAACCCAGGGTCCTCCAGGTACAGCACTCCCCGCTTCGTTTTTGATATAGGTGCAGGTCCCAGTGGTGGGACCCGCTGCTATCGGACAATGGGAGCATATCCTAGCGATATGCCCTCATTGTCTAAGATGGGAATTCCCCTTTAAAACAAACACAGGAAGGGCATGTCTTAAGGACCTAGGGTGGCAGGTCCTCAATACATAAAGGTTGGCTGAACTGGAAGCGTCCCGACACGCTCTCGATGGCAGGTTGCAAGGGAAAAAATTGACCTCGTATGTTGCATTTTGTTGTGAGAGAGCTGCAGATATAGTGGGTTCTCCCTATTCATAAACACATGCATCCCCAGCCAGCAGCCATGTACAGGTATGGACATCATCGCTCTTAGCTGTGAAGTTGAATGCAGTCTCTTGTCATTGCTGGAGATACTTACCGTACATATTATACATTAGTGGGGGGCAGAATTGCCGTCCCGCTGATCCCCCTCCAGGAACGTACGTACGGTATGAGTGATGATGTCATAAGCTGCAGGTTGTCCCCGGGACAGTCTCCATCTTTATGTATTTATAGGTGTATTCACGTGTCATGTGTTTAAATATTTTTTATTTTTTTGCACATCCTCAGCATTTAGCAGCGATGTGTGAATACGCCCTAAAGATCCCTGGTCATTGCTCAGTATACCCTCCCGTGTCCTCCGTGTCTTTGGCGTTCTCCTACTTTGAGAACATGTCTAATGCGGCTCTTTCTTTGCAGCTCTAAGAGAGAAGAGAACCACGGTCGTCGCACAACTGAAGCAGCTTCAAGCAGAGACAGAACCGATCGTGAAGATGTTTGAAGACCCTGAAACAACTCGACAGATGCAGTCGACCAGGTAAGTACCTCCTTTGCTTTCCTATATTTTTTTTGGACTGAAACATTTAGTATCTCTTCTATTAGCAGCTACTATAATATGTCTGTCCATGCAGTCTTTAAAAGAGTTGTCTCATCTTGGACCTTGAAGGCATATCGCTGGGAGCGGCTGCCATCCGTTCATTTCTGTGAGAGCGCTGTAGATATCTGATTGCTGGCTCGGCCCCGTAGAAGTGCCTGGAGCAGTGCTTGTGAGGTGCGCTTCCATTTATTTCTATGGGACTTTTAGCACTTTGCGGGCTCCATTCTAAGGGTAGGTGCGGGTCCCAGAGGTGGGACCTGCACCTATCTGTATTGTTGGGTCTATCACTAGGATCTCCAAGATGAGACTGTCCCCTTTAACCCCCTAACTGTTTTGCCAGAGTGGAGCTCCAGCAGTGGGAAAAATAGCTAACTGGAGGGGGGAAGGGCTGCTTTAGATGCTGCTACCTCCTGAATGGTAGTGGCTAGAAACATGCATTGTAATCTTGTTTGAAAGCAGACATTCCAAGCTTTCAGACAATACCAAAACAACAGAAACAAGTGTTCAGGACAGAGAAAGATATCACTGATAGAAATCGGGATCCTGTGAATGCAGCTGAAAATGAAAGTAAAACCCAGGTTTTATTCGCGATTATTCCCGACTCGATTTCTAACAGTGATTTCTCCTCTGTTGCTTGGATTTTAGCTGTGATTTGTTTGAAAGCTGACAGTCCAGGCTTTCATACAAGACCAGTTGCATGTTTCTAGCTGCTACCACTGAGATGTCCTCATCTAAAACAGCCCTCCCCCCTCCAGTTGGATACTTTTCACACTGCCGGAGCTGGACTCGGGCAAAACAGGTGGTTAAAGGGGTTTTCCGGATTCAGAGCTGAACCTGTGCATAACCCCCTTCTGCACTCATTCAGCATGAGTCAGTGGAGCATTTCATGCTTCGATGCTCCCCCTTTGACCTGTTCTGTATTGCTCAGGGCAAGGGCTTTTTCTTTACCTGGTGACTTACAGGGTCTCTGTATGCTAGGGAGAGGCTTCCGCCTAACAGTGAGCCCGGTGACATCACTAATAGGCAGGCTTTAAAAAAAGCAGGGATCTCTTCACTGCTAGGCGGAAGCCTCTGCATAGCAGTGTAAGAATGTGAATGTCGGGTTCAACTCTGAACCTGGACAACCCCTTTAAAGGGTTTGTCTCATGATGGACAATGGGGGCATATCCACTAGCATATGCCTCCATTGTCTTAGTGCGGATCCCGCACCTATATCCAGACGGAGCCCTGGAAGTGAAGGAGGGTACACTGTGCATGCGCAGCCTCCCTCCATTCATTTTCTATGGGGCTGACGACTGCTCCATAGAAATGAATGGGAGTAGCGCATGCACGGTGCACTCCCATTCATTTCTATGGGGAGCCAGTTTGGTGGTCGCTGGACCGGAGTCCTCCAGCCACCACCTTGCAGGGCTCTGTTCTGGATATAGGTACAGGTCCCGGCGGTGGGACCCGCACCTATAAGACAATGGTGGTATATCCTAGCGATATGTTCCCTTTGTCCATCATGAGAAAACCCCTTTAAGGCCATGTTCATGTAGCTGAAAAACGGATGTGTATTTGCCATGGAATTAATTCAGGAATCAGATTTCCGCTGTGGGTTTGCAGTTCTTGAATGGTTTTTACCAGCTCCCAATATTGATGACGTGTCCACAGGAATAGGTCATCAATATCTGATGGATGGTAGTCTGGCACTCTGCACCCTCATCGGTCAGCTGTTCCCTGCAGCCACTGACGGGGGGAGGACCACTTTGTTCAGGGCTGGAAGCACCGTTCATAGTGCAGTAGCTTGGCTTCTGTAGCTCAGCTCATACTGACCTGATATTGCTGGTTCTTTGGCTCCTTACAATGTCTTTTTTATGATACTGAGTGTTTTATAGTGACAGGCAGATACACTGATGCCTAGATCTTTACCCAACCCCTGGATAAATTCAACTTCTGCTCGCTTTCTTAGAAAACTATATAATCTGATCCTTTTATTCGCTTAGTTAGTTGTCATTATAAAGGCCAAGTCAGTAGCTTTGGAATGGAAATGGGGCTTGTGTGGCCGCTGTAACTGGGATTGTACACAGTTAGTCCATAGACACTAATCATGCAGCAATATTTTGTCTGGCAGAAATACGGAAACCTGACTTTACTGAAATACAGCCCGATATATAATATTCCTGTTCCTATCAGCGCGGTGGAATCGGAGATGAAGCTGGTTTTGGGTGCAGTCGGTAGAGATGCACTGACACCAGCTTATACAATCTCTTATTAATATTGTAGAATTTCTTAACTTTCATGTAAGTTTAGAGAGATTTAGAAATGTTATTTATAAATATATTTAATGTTCTGTCAATCTAAGGTGATAAGCAGGGTGTTCTGGTGGTGATAGATAATCAGTTCTCACCTCTCCTGTGTTCTCTGCTGTCCTTATACTATAATCAGTGATAAGCAGGGTGTTCTGGTGGTGATAGTCAGTTCTCACCTCTCCTGTGTTCTCTCTTGTCCTTATACTATATACAGTGATAATAAGGATGTTCTAGTGATGATAATCAGTTCTCACCTCTCCTGTGTTCTCTCCTGTCCTTATACAATATACAGTGATAAGCAGGGTGGTTCGTGTTAATTATGATATCAGTTCCTCAACCTCTCCTGTTCCCTTGGATACCTATAATCAGTAATAAAAGCAGGATGTTCTAGGTGATGAAAATCAGTTCTCACCTCTCCTGTGTTCTCTCCTGTCCTTATACTATAAACAGTGATAAGCAGGGTGTTCTGTGTGGTGATAGATAATCAGTTCTCACCTCTACTGTGTTCTCTGCTCTCTCCTTATACTATATACAGTGATAAGCAGGGTGTTCTAGTGATGATCAATCCGTTCTCACCTCTCCTGTGTTCTCTCCTGTCCTTATACTATAATCAGTGATAATAGGATGTTCTAGTGATGATAGATCAGTTCTCACCTCTCCTGTGTTCTCTCCTGTCCTTATACATATCAGTGATAAGCAGGGTGTTCTAGTGATGATAGATAATCAGTTCTCACCTCTCCTGTGTTCTGTCCTGTGCTTATACAATATACAGTGATAAGCAGGGTGTTCTAGTGTAATAGATAATCAGTCCTCACCTCTCCTGTCCTTATACTATAATCAGTAATAAGCAGGATGTTCTAGTGATGATAATCAGTTCTCACCTCTCCTGTGTTCTCTCCTGTCCTTATACAATATACAGTGATAAGCAGGGTGTTCGTGTAATAGATAATCAGTCCTCACCTCTCCTGTCCTTATACTATATACAGTGATAAGCAGGGTGTTCGTGTAATAGATAATCAGTCCTCACCTCTCTTGTCCTTATACTATATACAGTGATAAGCAGGGTGTTCTAGTGATGATAGATAATCAGTTCTCACTTCTCCTGTGTTCTCTCTTGTCCTTATACTATAATCAGTGATAAGCAGGGTGTTCTAGTGATGATAGATAATCAGTTCTCACCTCTCCTGAGTTCTCTCCTGTCCTTATACTATAATCAGTGATAAGCAGGGTGTTCTACTGGTGATAGATAATCAGTTCTCACCTCTCCTGTGTTCTCCCTTAATGCTACGCTGTGGTCCTGCATGCTGACACCCGTGTACCCATCTTCTGGTCTGCTGCTTCTTTAATTTGTCCCTGGCATGGGCTTTATCATCCACTTCACTGCTGCAAATACCAGGACAAGGAATAAGTACAGTGCTAATAGTAGTTTTTATGAATGGTGAGGGTGTGTGTCTGTGTAAGATTTAATAGGTAAATGAGAAGTGACGTCAGAGGGGATCCTGAAGGGATTTTGCCTGTAACACCTGAGTAGTTTAAAGGGATTGATGTAGTAGAAAAGTCGTAAACGCCGGTTGAAGGGGCCCTATTAGCAGGTTTTCTATATAGCGTCTGGTTTTTGAGTGATATGAACTTTTTGATGTAGAAGTGTGATATATTTATTGATATGTATTGTTATGGATACAGTGTTCTTTTTAGGACTTTTTGAGTTATGAAGGGCTGTATTTAAGACTGAACGGTATGGAAAGAGTTAATGCCCTTGAAAAAAGTGAGGTGAAACCTCGGTCAGGCTTGCCAGGACATCTGGCTTTTATGGCATGCGTGACTTTATTCATTGTTTTGTGAGAATATTAAATTACGGCGACTGATTCCATTTGTTGCAATACTTCACTGTTTGGATCTCCTCTGTGGTGTTTTTGGGAAGGAACATAGGAGGAGATGGGATGCATTGAAGTCCAACTACACTGATTGTGTGACTGTGTGAAGGAGAAATGGAGCCCATCTCTATGGTTTTAGCAGTGATGTCTCCTGTGGACGCATCACCACTGAATCCAGTCATTGGCTGCAGAGGAGCAGATGATCCTGCCGTAGAGGAAGTAAACAAGCTGCGGATTGGAAGATGGACGCATGGGACCGATAGCAGTTAAGGCTACTTTCACATCTGCGTTTTGCTGTACGGTTTTGAGCTCCATCATAAGCTCTCAAAACTGCAGCAAAAGGCTTCAAACAAAATCACAGAAAGAGATGGTCTTAAAAGGCAGAAAATGCTCAAAACCCCATATGCTGTTGCGCATTTCTGATCGGGGGAAAAAATCCTGCACATGTGATCCGTTACTGAACGTAATCCCCAGCAAAAATGCATACAATGGAGGATGCCTGCAGCGGACCACACAAAGACATCCTATGCAGAGAAGCCAAATGCGTGGATGTAATTTTCTATATAAAACAAAAATTTACAAAAGATGGTGCACTATAACGGTAAATACAATTGACAATATATGGCTAAACCCTCACGCTGATGTTAAAATGAGATTTTTTGCCAATATATTCTGATATCAAGAACATACCGGTGCCCGAGCACCGCGTCAAGGTATCTCAGAGTGGCACGAGACCTAACGATAACCTACCTATGCCGTATGAGCTATTACAGATAGGGGCCTAAAGATAGATAACCCCCTTTAACCCTTTCACGACCGGAGCTTTTTTCGGTTCTGCATTTTCGTTTTGCGCTCCCTGCCTTCAAACAGCCATAACTCTTTTATTTTTCTGTTCACATAGCTGTATGAGGGCTTGTTTTTTGCGGGACAAGTTGTACTTTCCAACGCCACCATTTAATATTGCATACAGTGTAGTGGGAAGCGGGAAAAAAATTCCAAACCGGGTGAAATTGCAAAGAAAACGCTATTCCGCTACAGTTCTACGGGTTTCTTATTTACAGCGTTCGATGTGCATTAAAACTGATCCGTTACTTTCATTCTACTGGTCAGTACGAATCCGGCAATACCTAATATGTATAGTTTTTCCTGCGTTTTCATAGTGATAACGTAATTAGAAAGTTGCCCCTTTTTTTTTTTTTTTTTTTCCTTGTCAAATCTTGACCCCTATAACTTTTTGGTATTTATGTGTACAGAGCTGTATGGGGGCTCATTTTTTGCGGGACGATCTGAAGTTTTTATTGATACCATTCTGGGGTGTGTATGACTTTTTGATCACTTTTTATTTAATTTTTTTTAGAAAAAAAAGCGACAAAAAACGGCAAATCGCCATTTGGACGCTTTTTTCCGCCACACAATTCGCCGTATTGGAATTTTTTTTTTTATATTTTAAAAGTACAGGCGTTTTCGGTCACGGTGATACCCATGATGTCTATATTTATTGTTATTTAGGTATTTATTTTTTACTTATACGGAAAGGGGGGTGATTTGAACTTTTACATCTTTTTTATTTTTTATATATTTTTTAACATTTTTTTTTAATTTTTTTTTTACTATTAGAAAGCTCAAATATGGGCTTATAAATTGTGGCTTTTTTTTTTTTCTTTATGAGCAATTCTGGGTTTTATAGGCTCAGAAAACCATCAATTGCTCATTTCTTATCCTGGCCTGCCATCTAGTGGCCAGAATAAGAATTGCAGTTTGAAAACTGTAATCCTCACCAGCGAGGATTACAGTTTTCATATGGTGTACAGACACCCCGATTGGTCACACGGGGTGTCTGTACACCACCCGGAAGCGAACGCTTCCGGGTTTAGACGCAACTAGATGCCGTGATCACGTGTGATCACGGCATCTAGTCAACCCGGAAGACGCCGCGATGTGGTAGGTAGCGGCAAGTCTCTGCTGTTAGAAACAGCAGAGACTTGCCGGCCATGACGCCCGCCGCACCCGCGAGTGGGCGCCATGTGCCCGCATCGCCCCAGCGCCGTACATGTACGGCGCTGGTCGCGAAGGGGTTAAGTGCGTCGGGCCTTATATATTTACTTAAAGGGATTGTCCCACGAAAAATATTCTACAGTTTTCAAACCAGCCCCTGGATCTGAATACTTTTGTAATTGCACGTAATTAAAAATTTTGTATAGCTACTGAGTTATTCAGTAAAATGTATCTGTATAGGACAAATTAATTTCTTATTTCTTTGACCTATTCACTGAGATGGCCGCACATGCTCAGTTTCAACTTTTAACTGTCCCCTGAGCTGGGATAGGGAGAGCATGGACACGCCCCCTGAGCTGGGATAGGGAGAGCATGGGCACGCCCCCTGAGCTGGGATAGGGAGAGCATGGGCACGCCCCCTGAGCTGGGATAGGGAGAGCATGGGCACGCCCCCTGAGCTGGGATAGGGAGAGCATGGGCACGCCCCCTGAGCTGGGATAGGGAGAGCATGGGCACGCCCCTGAGCTGGGATAGGGAGAGCATGGCACGCCCCCTGAGCTGGGATAGGGAGAGCTGGGACACGCCCCCTGAGCTGGGATAGGGAGAGCTGGGACACGCCCCCTGAGCTGTGATATAAATCTAGCAGAGCAATGAATGTGGAGATCTCTGGATCCATGTGAGGTACAGGGCTGGTTCTGGCTTTGTTAAAAAGAGATTGTCATGTTCTATATGATGTCTGATTTTCATTTTTTACATTATTCGTGGGATAACCCCTTTAAAGGAATTTGAAAATGTCAGGAATCTCAGAAATTGTATTTCACTAAATATCCATCTAAGTCGCCTGATTACTTACATTATAGTAATAAAAGGCCCAGGGTTAGCATTTTACTACAGGAAATTGGTTATTAAAATTAAGTAATTGGCTATTGATGGAGTTCCTATACTGGAACAGAAACTGAAAATCACTGCACATGTGAGCCTAGAATTCTATTCATCCACATCCACTGCAGGTTCTGACATCCTCTGACAGGTGCTCGCAATATGGAGCCATTGTAAGGTTGTGTGTGAGGCTTAAGGCTTTGGGAGACTCTATTATACAGATTCCAGGGTTACCTCCTGTTCAGACAGCCCCGCCCTGTACATCTACCATCTATCCTACTCCACCTGCAGTGCACTGTAGCCATCATCATCCTCCACATTGTAATGAGGATGAGGAAGTTGTCCCTTCTGTGTAATTGCCTCCAAATGTTGGTATTTCTGAAGTGACAATTATTGGAGGTTATAGGAGATTGTCTGCCTTTCATGGTCCGGAGCCTGCAGCATTCAGCAGCTTAATAACCCGTGGTGTTGTAGACATTGTGCCATGTGCAGACCACATACACCCTTTATTATCTCACCCCTCCCCCGCCTCCTTACTGCAATTAATGGTTGAAGTGGTTCTCCTGTATTATACATAAGACAATTCTAGTATACAGCTTGTAGGCCGCTGTGCTGGTTGGAGGGATTGGAATTAAAGGAATATTCCCATCTCGGCCATGGCCATCAGTGTCAGATAGGTGTGGGTCCTATCTCCAGAACACGACCCCCTGATGCATGCAGGCGCAGCCACCCTCTATTCACAGCTCTGGGTGCTCTGACAATAGCTGACCACTGGCTGGGCTATTTCCGGCAGTCCTATAGCGGTGAATAGGAGAGGTGGCCGAGCATGCACGGTGTGCTCACTCGTCTATTTTCGGAGCTCCGATAGCAGTTAATAGAGAGCGCTCCATGCATGCACAGCTGCTCTCCACTTCGGGGTCGCCGTTCTGGAGATGGCTGCAGGTGCCACCTCTGAGACCAGCTCCTATCTGACCTAGCACAGGGTTCAGCAACCTTCAGCGCTCCAGCTGCTGTGAAACTACAACTCCCAGCAGGCACACGTCCTTGGCTGTTCTTGTAACTCCCATAGAAGTGAGAACAGGATTCTGGGGGTTGTAGTTTCGGAACTGCTGGAGCGCCGGAGGTTGCTGATCCCTGTCCTAGCAATATACAATTAAAGGGGTTTTCCAAGTGTTTTATACTGATCCCCTGAATAGGTCATCAGTATCTGATCAGTGGAGGTCTGACACCCAGGACCCCCGCCGATCAGCCGTTTCAGAAGGCATCAGCTGTTGCAGTATCGCCGCTCACCAAGCACAGCGCCGTACATTGTATAGTGGCTGTGCCTGGTATTGCAGCTCAGCCCCATTCACT
>ONZH01011632.1:0-50832 GCA_900303285.1 Rhinella marina
ACAGCCGATGTTCAGGCAAATGGAGGCGTTGCTGGAGTTTTTTTAAGCTAGCAGCAGCTACAGTTGACTTCCGAAAGTGAGCGCACAAGCGCCGCACTTTCACCAGTAGCTCTGCCAGGTTGGGGTAAGTCTTTTAGAAATTTTTGGACTACCAGATTAAAAACATGGGCCAGGCATGGTACGTGATTGAAGTTCGGCAAGCTCCAGAGCCGCCACCAGTTACGGCCGTTATCGCACACGACCATGCCTGGTACTAGCTGCAGCGGCGAACAGCCACATCTCCATCTGCTGCAATATGGCGTCCCTCACCTCTGGGGCGCTGTGCTTCCTGTCGCCCAAGCTGATGAGCTTAAGCACCGCCTGCTGACGTCTCCCCGCGCCAGTGCTGCAACGCTTCCAGCTAGTTGCTGAGGGCGATGTTAAGGCAGAGGAGGAGGAGGAAGAGGAGGGGGGTTATCAGAACCCGTGTCTGGCAATCTTGGGCAGGGTGGTAGGTAGGCCGTCTCTGTTTGCGACCCATCCCCGCTTCCACAATCATCACCCAGTGTGCCGTCAAAGAGATGTATCGTCCCTGGCCACAAAGCGCTTGTCCACGAGTCCGGTGGTCAACGTGGAGCCTTTGCGCTGACTGCGTACCTCAGGGCCCGCCTGATGTTACGCGACACGTGCTGGTGCAGGGCGGGGACGGCACTCCGGGAAAAGTAGTGGCGGCTGGGGACGGGAATAGCGAGGTGCGGCAGCCGCCATCAGGTCGCGGAAGGCCTGCGTCTCCACAAGCCTAAACGGCAACATCTCCAGGGCCAGCAGTTTGGAGATGTGGCAGTTTAAGGCTTGGGCTTGGGGGTGACTCGAGGCGTACTTCCGCCTGCGGTCGAACGCCTGCGAGATGGACAGTTGATGGGACGAGGAGTGTGAAGGTGCAGGCGAAGATGCGGGGGAAGGGGAGGCAGCAGGAGAAGGCCCAAAGTAGTCGAGGCAGAGGCAGATGTGGAGGTGTCCTGTCTGGAGGTCTGGACCGCAGTGGCAGCACACAACAAAGGGGAAGAGGCAGTGGCAGCAAGACCGGGCGGCAGGTTGTATTGCGTTTGCTCTCTCCCACTCAGCCCAGTGCTTGACTTCCAAGTGACGCCGCATGCCTGAGGTGGTCAGATTGCTCTTCTCAGAGCCCCTACTCAGTTTGAGTGGCAGAGTGTGGAAACCGCGCTCAGTTTGTCATCCGCACAAACATTAAAAAATCTCCCACACCACAGAAGTACGAGGCCTCGATGGGGGAGCTTCGCGCGACTGCCTGCTGCGGGAACAGCTTCGGCCCTGCTGGCTTGTGGCCTCACTTCTCTGTCTGGACTGTCCTCTGCTATGGACATCCCTCTGCCTCTGGACATCCCTCTGCCTCTGGACATCCCTCTGCCTCTTGCTGCCTTTTTCGGTGCTGCGCAGACCACCACCTCTCCACTGCTTTCCCCGCTGGACATCACCCCTGGCCAAGTGGGGTCGGTCATTTCGTCATCCACCACCTCCTCTTCCACTTCCTCACTCTGCTCCTCCTCCTGCCCACTGGACATTCCAACAGCCTCCCTTGATGGCAACTGCGTCTCATCATCATCATCGCTCATGATAACAGATGCTGGTTCAGGGTCCACATCAGCAGGAGATGGCGAATACTCAAGTGGTTGGGCATCACTACAAACAAATTCCTCTGGTAGCTCCAGGGATTCTTCCGGCACATCTGAAAAAGGACCCAAAAAGAGCTCCTGTGGATGACTGGCTGGTGGACAACTGTGTGGAAGCGTTATCGGCTATCCATTGCACCACCTGTTCACACTGCTCAGGCCTCAACAGCGGTGTAACCCGCCCCCTGCTTAACTGTCCCATAAAGGCAGGGATTCTGGATGAGCGGAATCCTGGCTGCCCCTCACCAGCACGCATTGTATCCCCACTGGCTTCAACAAGGCCCCCAACAGCATTTCCGCGCCCCTGTCCTCGTCCACGTCCGATTCCGCTAGCCCTCTGCATTTTTTTTTTTTGGTTACAATATTTGGCGTACACAGCCGTATACTACCAGGTCAGACGGTGTGTATTAACACCACGTATATAAAAGAGTTTTGCAGGCACGCAGAACGCACAATACAGGTGCCAAATAAAAGGCCTTTTTTTAAAATATGTCTGATTACACAGCCGTGTACTAACAGGTCAGACGGTGGGTATTAACTGCACGTATATAAAAGAGTTTTGCAGGCACGCAGAACGCACAATACAGGTGCCAAATAAAAGGCTTTTTTTTAAATATGTCTGATTACACAGCCTTGTACTAACAGGTCAGACGGTGGGTATTAACACCACGTATATAAAAGAGTTTTGCAGGCACGCAGAATGCACAATTCAGGTGCCAAATAAAAGGCCTTTTTTTTAAATATGTCTGATTACACAGCCATGTACTAACAGGTCAGACGGTGGGTATTAACAGCACGTATATAAAAGAGTTTTGCAGGCACGCAGAACGCACAATACAGGTGCCAAATAAAAGGCCTTTTTTTTAAATATGTCTGATTACACAGCCGTGTACTAACAGGTCAGACGGTGGGTATTAACAGCACGTATATAAAAGAGTTTTGCAGGCACGCAGAACGCACAGTACAGGTGCCAAATAAAAGGACTTTTTTTAAAATATGTCTGATTACACAGCCGTGTACTAACAGGTCAGACGGTGGGTATTAACAGCACGTATATAAAAGAGTTTTGCAGGCACGCAGAACGCACAATACAGGTGCCAAATAAAAGGCCTTTTTTTAAATATGTCTGATTACACAGCCGTGTACTAACAGGTCAGACGGTGGGTATTAACAGCACGTATATAAAAGAGTTTTGCAGGCACGCAGAACGCACAGTACAGGTGCCAAATAGAAGGACTTTTTTTTTAAATATGTCTGATTACACAGCCGTGTACTAACAGGTCAGACGGTGGGTATTAACAGCACGTATATAAAAGAGTTTTGCAGGCACGCAGAACGCACAGTACAGGTGCCAAATAAAAGGACTTTTTTTTAAATATGTCTGATTACACAGCCGTGTACTAACAGGTCAGACGGTGGGTATTAACAGCACGTATATAAAAGAGTTTTGCAGGCACGCAGAACGCACAATATAGGTGCCAAATAACAGGACTTTTTTTTAAATATGTCTGAGTACACAGCCGTGTACTAACAGGTCAGACGGTGGGTATTTACACCTGGTATACAAAAAGGGTATTGCAGGCACACAGAACCCAGAACATTAGAGCCAAAGAAACTGTATTTAAAAAAAAAATAAATGTACACAGTCGTATACTGCCAGAAGATCAGATGGTGCATATACACACTAGGTATATAACAGGGTTTGGCAGCCAAAAAGAACGCAGAACAGTAGTGCCAAATATAGTTTGGTATGTAGCAGAGCACCTAATACACCACTAATGCCTCTCTCTGTCCCTACTCCAGCAGCTATCCCTGAATACAGCAGCCGTTCTCTGCAGAGTGTATATAGTAGTAAAGCTATCACTGTACTGCACTATAGTAGCCCTGATAAGGGCTTTTAATCATGCTCCTGCCTGTTCAACAGCTAAAACCTATCTCTCCCTTCTCCAGCCTCTGTCCCTGACTAAGTTCACGCAGCATATGCGAACGAGCAGGAAGACCTGAGTTATTAATATTCGAGGTCACGTGGTTTTTCCAGCCAATCCATGTAGACGCCGTTTTCGCGCTGCCAGCGTGCTCCGCGGGCCTGTCATACCCCCCCTGCATGGTGATTGGTGGAAAAAGAGCGCCAGGGAAGGTGGGAGGGGAAACGAATTCTAAGTGCGCCATCGCCGTTATACTCGATCGAAATCGAGTATGCCGAATAGCGTAGTATTCGATCGAATACCGGCTCGATCGAACACTACTCGCTCATCTCTACTAGTAGCCAAAAGTGCTCAAAAATGTTGCTGTTTAGCTACTAGAAAATCTGAAAGAATACACCAAACACATAGTGGGTCATTTACTAATCTGAAATATGCCTTTTTCCTGCTTACGACAGGTCTTACATTGTGGGCATGGCATGGGCGGGATGGGGAAGCTGGCAGGCCCATCCCATTTACCATTTTCTGCGACTGTTTTAGGAGGAGAAAAAGGTCGGAAGCTGTCTCACATCTTGAACTGGCGCTAGATGCGCTGAAGTTATGGAGAGACCTGCGGGTCTTCATAACTTCAGTGGATCCACTGCCAGCTATGGGCCATTATTAAGACCTGCGTCTAAAAGGCTAGTCTTAATAAATGTGCCCTATAGTTTATGAGTAAAATCATGAGGAGAGTGCTTTATGAGGACCTTGCAAAAATCCATTGTCAGTAAATGTTTTGGGTCCACTGAGGTACCAGGACTTCACCACTGTAAATAAAATGTGCCCTATATTATGTCAAAAAGGTTAGTAATAGTATAATGCATATATTAGGAACTTTGAACCCTAGCATGCCAGGACCTGCACCCACTTACTATATATGAACATGCCTACTATCAGTGCTTTGTATCTAGTTGTGTCATTCTGCTGACATTAGTAGCACACCAACATTAAGGCCCCATTCACACGACCGTATGAATGGTGCCGTATCTATCCTCAAAACTGCGAAATAGATGCGGCCCCATTCACCTCTATGGGGCCGGGAGCCGAGGCACGGAGCTAGCTCCGTGCCGCGGCTCATTTGAAGCATGTCCTATACTTGTCCGTACACACGGACAAGTATAGGCATTTTCAATGGGGTCGCCCGAGCTGCGGAACACACGCCGGGCGGCCCCCGTATATTTGCGGGTCCGCAATAATGCGGACCCGCAAATATACGTTCGTGTGAATGGACCCTTATTCCTTAAATATTCAATGAAATAATCTGCTCAGCAGCTGACAAAAGAGTAACACATATTTGTCTTGTATAAATGCTTAATAAAACATACTTTAGTATTATGGCTGTTCTTTCTTGAAATAGCATTGTGCATTTTGGTCATATATTACGGAAAGTGTGACAAGAAATTGCATTTTTTTTTCTTTCTGAAGAATGAAATGTTTGTATAGTGAATGGAAACATAGGCAATGGTAAGCATTAAATTGAGGAATATTTCATATCAATAAACACTACAATTTCTATGATTTCTATGTTATATATTTTATATAATATAGCTGTTTATATCCAACTACACTGTATGTATACAGTAGATTCTTGGTTAAAGCAAAACAGAGGATGGATTGGCCATAATACATTTTCAATGTCATGTTCCATCAATGTACAAATGCAGCCATTATTCTGCTCTTAACTGGAGTGCTGGCCACAGTGCTTTTGGCCATTAACAAACCAAAGAACAAATGAAAGCACTTGTCTCCAATAAAAATATAGAAAATTTTTATTACTACATGATTTCAATAAAAATTCAAGTACATAGAAGAGGTGTTGCTTAAAGAAGGGGAGGGAAAAATCCTCCATATAGAGTGCACCCTGATGTCACATGTATCTCCTAATGTCGATTAGGAATATAAGAGGACACAATAACTATTATAACACGTGTCCACTGTATTAAAAAATATAACAGATCTAAACAAGCGTATGTGCTTTAACTCAAGTTATTGAATGTGAAATAGCCAATGCAAGAATAATCCAATGAATATAAAAATATTTGTTCAGATGTCAAATAACCACTTCATATGGGGTAATATATAATAGTATAACTAATGCAAGGATAAAGCAATAGATATAACAGCATCTATTCAGATGCTCTATTGCATCTTCATATGCAGTATCATAGGTATTAGCAAATGAGCAGGACAGATCTTACAAACACATACCCTGAGAACATGATATAGGCGGGATATAGCACAACCAGGAGAAAGACCACCTCGACGTGCGTTGCACCTGCTGGCTTCGTCAGATGATATGTGATGATTAAAATACTGGGTATATATCCATCCATTACAGGAGGTTAATAAGAATGCAGATGGAGCTCACCTGAAACCTGCAAATGTGCGCAACAGCATGTGAGTACTTTCAGGTCACGTGACATCCCAATGATGTCAGATGTATGCAGACCCAGCTGCACGTCATGGTGACGCATCCCAGCTGGTGGAACGCTGCGCACCATCGATGATGTGTGTCTGGGCATAGGTGCAATCAGTCAATCTCCAAAATACAGTTATAGCCATTGACTGTAGAGGGCGATCTATTTGAAACCATATGTTGTTTTAATAACTGTCAGTTATAATGGTCACCCTCTATCTGGATATTAACCAGTATATGATGATCAAAGCCATCAGTAGAGCTGAAGCCTATGTTACATGCATAACATTTTTAAAGCTCAATTGCCCCTCCTAGCCCCTCTTTAAATTTTCTCCAGTGTGCATTAGGCATATACAGTGACCTCAGCCCTTAGTACCGCCAATTCTGGTAACTGTAGAACAATAATGCTCACTATCTCACATTAAAAAGTAATAATAAAAGTAAAGCTGAGGGAAGCATTCCAGGTTCAGAACAAGTTGGCCAAATTTTTCAAAAACTTAATTTCTGACTTTCTGCAAATTGATGTATATCACCCTCTAGTCTCACAGGACTCTGAATTTTTAGGAAAACTTTTTATCTCTTTTTATTATTTTATATGATTTTATTTTTTATGATTTTTTTCTTTTTCCCTCCCCCCTCCCCAAGCTTTTGAAAGCAATGACAGCAATAGTAAATCATGTCTAAGTGACACTGACATACATAGCTATGGGTTTATGCACATTTGGCAGCGCTAACAAACAGCGTGTTTAAAAACACACAATCATATGTGTTATGCTTTTTCATATTCCAAAGCTTCCAAAGTCGGGGGCAGTTGTTTCTTGTGGGGTCTTTAATCAAACTGGTCAATAGCAACCTAGATTCTACCTTTCAGCAAGGAGCTGTGATAAATCAAAGGTGGTATCTGATTTGGTTTCTATGGGCAACTAAGCCAGTTCTACTTTACACCAGTGAGATAAATAACCCCAATGGTGTTATGGGATAAAAAAGTGGTCTGTTGGGGGACCAAACATCCAAAAATTGTGCCTTGACAGGATCAGAATGCCTGCCCATACAACACGCATAAGTGTTAATTGTCATAAGAAAAAGTGTCTCATTGTGAATGAGTTTAGAAAAACTATCCCTTTTAATTAGGAGCAGCAGCAGTACAGTGTGGGTGCGGAATGGGTAGAGTATTAAGAGGTGGTGCACATATTGCTGCTCCTGCCTGCGCACCTCGAGGTTTACTAAATGCTGGCATAGCAAATGGCTACCCTTTAACCATGTGCTATGCCAGGATTAGCTGAGTGGAGTGGGCTCCTGCCTGTGTCTGCTTCGCTAAGCTAAGAGTTCTGCATGTAAGCTTTTAACCTAGCGAAGCAGGCACAGGCAGGAGCTGCTCCATTTAGCTAATCCTGGCATAGCACATGGTTAAAGGATACCCATGTGCTATGCCAGCATTTAGTAAACCTCAGGGAACATAGGCAGGGGCAGCAATGTGTCCTCCTGCCTGTAATTCCGTTCTCTGCCCCTTTCATAAAGTATACAGTCCGTACACCGCTGAGAAGTCAGTGGTGTGGAGAAAAGTGAATTTAAAGTGCACAGGAAATCTGTGCTTTAGGGGGGAATATCTATAGTAGAAATACAAAATCCATTAATAAAATACATTTGAAAAATTATTATTAGGGACATTAAAAAAAAAATCATTAAACATTTATTTGCTCTTTAACTTATCATTGATGACAACAAATGATATCCATTGCTTCTGTTATTTTTTTATCAGAATCCTATTGACTTGATCTCAATGTCATTTCATATGAGCAGAAATAGATGGCACAAATTAGAAACCTCAAACAATTCTGACAACTGATGCAGTGTTAAATAAGTTTTTTTGTCAATAGTGCTGAGTCTTTTATAATCAGAAAAAAAGAAAAACAATAGAGCATCACACAACCTCAGGAGTAAACATCACATTAAACATTGATAATTAAGCCAAATATTATTTTGCTCCTGAACGTGATCATTCAGGCAATCTAGTAAATGGTAGACTTAATTATCACTGTGTGTCTTGCATTAAATACTAGAATAATATTTTCCTTGAAACTGGGAGGTACGGTAGCAATACAAACTACTTTACTTAGGACTTCCATTCATTTCAGAGGAAGGTCCAAACTAGGAGAAAATGGGTATAAAATATGGCAGGCATGCATTTTTAACCACTTCCCACAAAATAAGAGTATGTTGTGTTGAGCATGTCGTTCCTATAAATTGCTTACTATTTTGCCTTGGTAATGCTACAGGCACAGGAGCTGAGTCTGCACCATCACCAGTGAGTGCCAGCTGATGCCACAAGGCAATAGCAGCCTCAGCATCATACGACTATTTGTCCCAGTAATGTCACGGGACATATTTTATAATGCTTTAGACAGTCGCAGCATGTTGCATGTTGCAGTGCGACACCATAGACTAGCATTATAATATATGTTGCGCAACATGAATGTCGCACGACACATGTCGCCATGTAGCCCTAGCCTAAGGAGCTTGAAGGGAATCTGTCAACCAGAAATTCACTATTCATCCAGGAAAAAATCCTTGTGAGCCAGCTCAGTTGAATGTAATGATACCTTTCATTTAGCAATCCATTGTTTCATTTTGGAGAAAAAATACTTTTAATCCATATTTGCCTAAGCTATTCTGTGCACTCTTTCTCTTCCTGTATCATCCACCAGCTTTTCCCTCTCAGGGCCAGTCAGGATGAGTATGCAGGATTCTGGCCCTGACAATTAAGAGAAGAAGAAGTTTTAAGAAGTTTTATTTGACAGAGAGTGACAAATAGTAGGAGTAACAAATGTAATTCATATTAAAACTAGATAGAAACAAAGGAGATGGTAGATGGTAGAAGCTCTGTAACAGGTCTCCTCTGCCCATTTATAATACTGGTGACTTCTTATGTGGCAAAGGGGCCTTTGCACCCCTTCAGACACCAGAGTCCAGTTACCACTGCAACTCCTGCACTACCTATAACTGCACCCATGACAGGATTGACCTGATTAATAAAACAATGTATTCTCTTCTTTTGTAACATATTTTATGATTTACTTTTTTTCATACAATTCTTTATTCACATTTCACTTGCCAAACCTCCCAGCTCCCCTCTTCCCTGCAGTATTCTCTTATCCACTGCATGAATCAATCACCAGACTGCTGCAATTATAGGACTTAATTAAAGGATATCTGTCACCAGCAGGTTTCCCATCCAACTGCTTGCAAAGACACATACCTGTGGTTCACCTGATTAAAGTGCTGTTGTTTTTTTCTTGATACGAGGATCCGTTCCTGAGTTATGATACTTTTTCTTAATATGTAAATGGCCTTTGGTGCAATCACGGCATCACCGTTGCTCTTGTTGCTCCCAAGCTCCACTCATTTCTGTGACCAGTCCCTTCCTCGCTGCTTTGATTGACATCTCCAGACAGCTGCAAAGCAGTCTCATTCATTAGGTCACATTTCAACGGGGCAACTATCATGAAGGAGCGTTCCTAGGAGCCCTACTTCAAAATAATTGTCCTATCATTGGCCTTAAGAGATGTGTGTTCACTGTAAGTAAATAGCCAGCCAGTTAATGGCTGTAAGTGAAGGAGAGTGTACATACTGTAGAGGTTTTCTGCTGTTACAGTTACTTCCCTATAGTATAATTTCTCCCCACATGTTGGCTTTCTTTCGCCAATTATGGTAATTAACCTTTAATTAAGGGTAAAGGAAAAAAAAATACATTTAGCCTATATGATCCTTTCTGCTTTTATATTGCCTTTTCGTAAATGTTAACAACCCATAGGCAGCCATGGTAAATAAAATGTGGACATTGTTAACAATGAAATCTCTGTTATATAAGGTTTAGCTTATTTATATGCATGTGTATTATGCCTAGGAAATTAAATCTGGTAGAAACCAAGTTATGGTGGTATGATTTCATCTAATAAGTTACAGAAAAGCCTTGAATGAACATACTCAGTGGCTAAAATGTTATTTAGATACAGACTTACTGGAGACATGTAGCTAGTCTGTGTAAATTAAATAATTGACTTTTCTACTGATTCTTATGTCAGTGTTAATAAAACCAAACTGACTGTAATATTCTGAATTCAAAGTTAAATAGTACATTGTACAAAGAACATTATTTAAAGCATAAAACACATTTTCTTCCTTTTATTTTACGCTTACTGTTTTCTGAAACCTCCAAGAATAATGAATACTTTTTATTATGCATTTGATTTTTATCACCTTCATGATATACTACAGTATATTGTATTTCTGTGTTCAACATATGTGCATTGAAAGGAGACTGTGTTTATTAGTATTTTTCTGCCTTAAAGGCATTGGATACACTTTACATATGTTATTGGTCAAACCGAATAAAAACTATGGTTGCACTAGCTTTCAGTCTCCAATCTCCATTCCTTTATTCATAACAGACCCCTTGGTGGTCACTTTACCGGCTCATAGTTTCAGACTGTTCTTACAGTATGTGGGTCCCCTAAAGTAATACATACTGGATCAGTGTGTTTAGGTTGGAGATGCCTTCTTTCTACAAACTGGTCAGAAGGGGTGAGCAGCCCTCCTTGGATCGTCTTCCTCTTTTCTACTAACATCTGCCAGGTACAACATCCCTAACTGGTATCTCTAACCAGAGAGGGGAGGGGGAGAGCAGAGAGAGCCATCAGAAACATAAAGTGAGTCCTGATGACTTACATCAGATTAAGAAGCAGCAGCAGCTAGATGAGGGTTAGAACACACTCTGCAGAAGCAAAATGGTAGGAAATGTTTAATGAACATGCTTTAGAATTGTATGTTTAGAAAGCTCATGTGAATAATAAAAAAAAATTAGCACAAAGGTGTTCATAGCCATACTGAAAACTAGAATGTCTAGTTTATCTTTAAACCATCTATTGGTTGACCTACTTTGAGAGTCACGCCCCTTTCTAATTAAGCCCTCTTGACAGCCGAGGCACAATGGATTTTTCTTTTTGACTTAGGCTACTTTCACACTTGCGTTTGGACAGATCCGCACGCAATGCGCTTGCGAACGGATCCGTACACAAATGCATTCGTTCGCATCCTTTTGCAACGGATCCGCATTGCCTATCTTTTACATTGGCAAAACGGATCCGTTCTGATCTCCATTGAAAGTTCCATAGGGAACGGATCCGTTTGCTATTGTGAATTAGCAAAAGGATCCGCTCCTATTGACTTGCATTGGAGTGGAGATGGAACCGCCTCCATTCCGCTCGGTCAAGCATCCAGAGCGGAATGGAGGTGGAACGGAGGCAAACTGATGCATTCTGAACGGATCCTTATCCATTCAGAATGCATTAGGGGCAAACGGTTCCGTTCAGGACTGTTTGTGAGACCCTGGGACGGATCTCACAAACGGATCCTGCTGACGCAGGTGTGAAAGTAGCCTTACTTGCTTCATAAATGTGTCTATAATGAGATGTGCTCAAAAGAATGTGCAATATGTTGGTGCAATTTACACCAGAATTCAGGCCAAACAGTGAAGGTGCGTCATAGAAGCTGATCCCTGAAGGATTCATATGGGCAACAAAAAACATTTTTTCTTCTGAAAAAATTCTACATGCTCAGTGACAACTGTTCCCTGCACTAGTCTCAGAGGGACTGAATAATTTTAGGAATATTACAATTCTACATACATGTTCTATTTATCCAGTATGAATATCCAAGTTTATGTGATCAACAGTCATATACATAGGCATAACAGAGGCCCCTACTACCATGTGCCATTTATAATATATGAGTCAGAGGGGGCTTTTGGCCCCTTAGGCACAAGTCTCAGGTGCGACTGCTAGCTCTGCCCATACTATAGCTACATCTCTGACCATTTATATGTAAATATTCTGTCCAAAACACATTTTAATACACCGAACAGCAATAGCCAAGCTAACAAGTAAATGCCATGTAACAATGCAAGTAGGGAATTATTGGGAACTGAAGCTCAATCATCTTTTTAAATGACAAGACTTGCTGAGGTTAGAGGATAAAGCTTGTAATAGATTTTGTGCTACGTTAATTTGTAGCTATTAAATAAATGTGGTCATACACACATTGACCTAAGTCTGAAAATGATAAAGAGATTTGGATACAGCTAAATGGAAAGTACGGAAATAAATATCTGCAGAATATATAAAGTGGATAATGAGCAGAATCACCAGGACATGTAACAGCTTGTGCTTGGCTTACAGCTGTATAAATCTGTAGATTATGCAGCTCTACAGTTCTTTCAGTTATGAGCAATATTTGGTAGCTAATCACATTCAAAGTATGTTCACCTCCAAACTTAATTTAACAGTTTACATATAGAATGAAATGTGCATTTCTGCCCTGACGAAGGAGGCAATTCACCTCCAAAATGCATTGTTTATATTTGTATATTATTAAAAAAACAAGAACTTGATGTGATCCTGATGGTCTCCTGCTTCTGTGATGGCTCCGATCTATAGAAGTCCTCCTTTTTAATCCTTCACACACAATTCCCATATGTATGGCATATATACACATTGTGCTTGCACATGGTCTTATCCATTGAAGTTGATCAGAGTTATGACAAGATCTGAGCGCTACTTAAGTACTACTTTTTTTCTGAAACTCCTTGTAACAATGTAGGTCTAGAATTCCCTGAAATAATGTTGGTTCTCTCATCTGGAATCCAATGGGAGAGACAACTAAGGCAGTTCTCTACAGCCTGTAGTAAGGCAGAGTACATAGCACTATGAGGAGTTGTATAACATGGAGTTGCACCTCAAGGGGTTGTAAGTAGGACGGCCATAGTCAGAGATATGCAGAGTTCAGTACAAAAGAGTGAGTGTTCCACTGTACTCAGGTGTACGTAGAGCTCAGTGCACAGAAGTGAGTGATCATCCATAGCAGGGGTGTAGCTATAGGGGTAGCAGGGTAAGCAGTTGCTTTGGGGCCTGACCTCAGAAGGGACCCACCCAGGAGGAGGAATAAAATATTTTATTGTCAGGGCCCCCTCAACAGTATTATACAATGACATGATATACAGTGACAGTATATACAGTGACATAACATACAGTATATACATGTAGGAAATGGACAGAGCGGCTGCCAGGTCTCCTCTGAGAGCATGATCTTGACTTGCCACAGAAGTGAGATTTGCAAGGGAGTCGGTGGTTGTGAAGAAGTTGCTGGGGGGTTGAGGGGGGGCCCACAACAATAATTTGCTGTGGGGACCAGTCATTTCTAGTTATGCCACTGATCCATGGTCAGATGTATGCAGAGTTTGATACATAGGAGTGAGAAATCAGCCATTTTCAGATGTACTGTATGTAGAGTTCAGTAGAGAGCAGTGCTAATGAAGCTCAGGAAAGCAATACAGATAACCCAGAATAATCAAGCCCATGAAGTTCAATGCTATGAGTTAATATAAGGCGGCAAGTACTGCAATTGGCCACATAGCAAGTACAATCCATTAACTAATTATTGGATGTAAGAAACACATGGCTGAACAAAACTAGAACAAACAAGAGTCTGAGTAAGGTCTCTTTCACCCATCAGTGAATCTTGGACTGTGGAGACCACAGACAGCACACGTACCCATCAACTTTAATGTGTGTATTCACACATCAGTGGTTTACCACGAATTGTGGGTCTCTGGTGACACCACAGAAGCATACCTTATTTTGTCTGTGATTACGGACCCCTCATGCATTGTATATTCTATTGGTTTGTGGGAATCAAGGGCACAACACAGATGCCATCTGTGTTTTGTCCGTGGTTTTCATGGACCATTAGTAGTACAGTATATGCTCAGGATAGAAAACTAATTTTCAGCCTATCAATGTCCATGTAATATAAATGACAGACCGAGGACAAAAAATGGACACAACTGGTCCGGAACTTATTTATTTATAAATCCCTGTCATCATCTTGTCACGGAAATCATCATGGACACAGACATGTGAATGAGACCTAACAGTTAAATAGTAGAAAAGGCTACAAATAATGACTGGGAAGTCCAGAACGACTGAAAGTCCAGAGTTCAAGACAGGGTATGTTCAGTTCCTGACACTCTCACAAACTAAGATGGAGCAGGTGTTGTCCAAGTATGGTCTGTTCTCTGTCAAATTCTATGAAGACTGGAGGGGTCATTGTCTTGGAACCCCATGTTCTCCTGATATCATTTGAGTCCCAGAAATGGCATATCCTACAGATATCCTGTTAATGATAGGAACTAGAGATGAGCGAGCACTAAAATGCTCGGGTGCTCGTTATTCGAGTCGAACTTTTCCCGATGCTCGGGTGCTCGTTTCGAGTAACGAACCCCAT
Source organism: Rhinella marina (assembly GCA_900303285.1). Taxonomy (NCBI): domain Eukaryota; kingdom Metazoa; phylum Chordata; class Amphibia; order Anura; family Bufonidae; genus Rhinella; species Rhinella marina. The sequence goes on from ONZH01011632.1 coordinate 14,385, forward strand.
TGAAGTCAATGGGAGACTCGAGCATTTTTTGCAGGGGACCGGGGCTCTGCCTAAGGAAGGCTGGGTGAAAACCTGGAAACCTCAGAAAATGATGGAAACACCACGGAAATGGACAGGAAACAGTAGGGGCAGCATGCATGGATGCCTCTGAGGCTGCTTAATCCCACCATGACCCCAAATTCTCAGGCAACAGCCTGGTGGTTACCCTCATGGCAATAGTGCTCACCCAGACCAAGAAAGGCGAGGCAAATACCCATTACATGTTAGGGAAGCACCCAACTAGGTGCAACGAAGGTCCATCACCGCCTGCAGGTGACACCACTGCTCATGCTGGCACTGCAGTTGACATCAAGTTTAGTATCCGTTCTTATCAGTTGTTAGTGGTATAGTGGTGAGCATAGCTGCTTCCCAAGCAATTGACCTGGGTTCGATTCCCGTCTATCGCAGGAGGCAATTAAAAAAAGACAAAAAAAAAATCAGTACAATGTCTAATACGTCCCCTATCTGGGTAAATTGTTTGGAGAGAGGGTCTGTAGGTGGGGGGCAGGCTGGGGGGGAAGGAGGTTTCGCTGGAAGAGCCAGAGGAGTGCCCCCTGGGCTAGTGTGTGTGGTGGTGACAACAGCCGGAATGCATTTGGAAAAACTCTAGCATCAACCGGTATGGTATCAATTCTTCTCAGTTTAATACCGTATACGTCCCCTATCTTGGGACCCTATATTTCATGGATTTTTCGACCACGGAAAACGGAAAAAGAGCTTGCTCTGGCCAGGGGAGTGTCTTTCCCACTGCAGCTAAGGGGATGTGTCCATGCTCTGCCTATCACAGGTCAGGAGGCAATTAAAAGAAGAACAAAAAAAAACATCAGTACAATATCTAAGACGTCCCTTATCCGGGTAAATTGTTTGGAGAGAGGACCTGTAGGTGGGGGAAAGGAGGTTTCGCTGGAAGAGCCAGAGGAGTGCCCCCCGGGCTAGCGTGTGTGGTGGTGACAACAGCCGGATGTATTTAGAATGACGACGCAGGACCCCAACTTAAAAATTTAGCATCAACCGGTACAGTCGTAAATTATGAGATTGATCAAGTGTGGTATGTCTTCTATGTATACTACTCAGTTTAATACCGTATATGGCAGCTATCTGGAAAAATAGTTTGGAGAGAGAGAAAGATAGGACAAAGACGTAAATTCTTTGGAGAGAGGGCCTGTAGGTGGGGGGGCAGGCTGGGGGGAAGGAGGTTTCGCTGGAAGAGCCAGAGGAGTGCCCCCTGGGCTAGCGTGTGTGGTGGTGACAACAGCCAGATGTAGTTAGAATGACGACGCAGGACCCCAACTTAAAAATTTAGCATCAACCGGTACAATTGTCAATTATGAGCTCGATCAAGTGTGGCATGACTTATAAATGGATATTGCATGTGGTCACGTATTCCCTGGAACCCCATAGTCACCCCTTCCCTGATGTGCTAGCCCAGAACATTCTCTGCCCCAATTCGCAAGACCTTTTGCTGTTTCCGTGTGCTGACAGTGGGGATTTACCAGTGTTGTCTGAGGAGGTGGTGGACAATGGCGAGACACAGGTGTCGGGGGGTGAGGTAGTTGTATGGGAAGCAAGTTACAGTGGGGACTCCTTGGGGGGACTTTCTCATGATGGGACAGATTCAACTTGGGTGGATCAGGCACAGGAACAGATCAATTTTTTTTTGTGTTTATTTAACTTTTATTTAGCAAAAATAACCAGAGATATTTATTCGTTATCTTCTCTGCGCAGTCTGGCGTTGGGGTTCGTCACTTTGACGGCGAGCTGTGCCGCTATCTCCACAATGGTCTTTAGGTTCTTAGATGGAGACGTTGTCGGCGATTTCAGCACAGAAGGACTTGTTGCTCATCAACAGAACCTGGACCTCCTTGACATTGTGGACAAGGAATTTGTGTGTGGACCAGGAATTTGCGGAACCCTGTTGGCAGCATGTGTTTGGTCTTCTACTTGCTACCGTATCCAATGTTGGGCAATATAGATACGCAGGTAATATTATTTTTCACACCTATCCCAAAAATAATAATTTACGCAGTTTGCGCAAATAAAACTGGAAACTGGAATTGGAGAGAGGGCCTGTAGGTGGACCTCCGGAAAAATTGTTTGGAGAGAGGGCCTGTAGGTGGACCTCCAGAAAAATTGTGGGTAGGGAGGGCCTGTAGGTGGACCTCCAGAAAAATTGTTTGGAGAGAGGGCCTGTAGGTGGACCTCCGGAAAAATTGTGTGGAGAGAGGGCCTGTAGGTGGACCTCCGGAAAAATTGTTTGGAGAGAGGGCCTGTAGGTGGACCTCTGGAAAAATTGTTTGAAGAGAGGGCCTGTAGGTGGACCTCCGGAAAAATTGTTTGGAGAGAGGGCCTGTAGGTGGACCTCCGGAAAAATTGTTTGGAGAGAGGGCCTGTAGGTGGACCTCCGGAAAAATTGTTTGAATAGAGGGCCTGTAGGTGGACCTCCGGAAAAATTGTTTGGAGAGAGGGCCTATAGGTGGACCTCTGGAAAAATTGTTTGAAGAGAGGGCCTCTAGGTGGACCTCCGGAAAAATTGTTTGGAGAGAGGGCCTGTAGGTGGACCTCCGGAAAAATTGTTTGGAGAGAGGGCCTGTAGGTGGACCTCCGGAAAAATTGTTTGAATAGAGGGCCTGTAGGTGGACCTCCGAAAAAATTGTTTGGAGAGAGGGCCTGTAGGTGTACCTCCGGAAAAATTGTTGTAAAAGAGTGCCAGTTGGACCTCTAAAAAATGGCGTTTTTTTGGTCAGCGTTAGGCAAAGACGACAAGGAGGAGGAGGAGGAGGAGGAGTAGAGAAGAGGAATCGGATACATAAGTAATGTTAATCTTTAGCTTCTTTCGCCCGGAGGAGATTTGAATTCCGGGGAAATCCAAGCTTTGTTCATTTTAATAAGCGTCAGCCTGTCAGCGCTGTCAGTTGACAAGCGTGTACGCTTATCGGTGATGACACCACCAGCTGCACTGAATACCCGCACTTACAGCATGCTAGCGGCAGGGCAGGCCAGCACCTCCAAGGTGTACAGCGCCAGTTCAGGCCACGTGTCCAGCTTTGAAACCCAGTAGTTGTATGGAGCAGAGTGATCGGTCCGGATGTTGGTATGGTCAGCTAGGTACTCCCTCACCATCTTTCTGTACAGCTCCCCCCTACTCTGCCTAGACTGGGGACAGGTGACAGTGTCTTGCTGGGGTGACATAAAACTGGCAAAGGCCTTGGAGAGCGTTCCCCTGCCAGTGCTGGACAAGCTGCCTGCTCGCCTCCTCTCCCCCGCTACTTGGCCCACAGAACCATGCCCTCTGCCTCTAGCGGTGTCAGATTGTTTCAGCTTGTGCACCAGGGCCTGTTGATATTGATTCACTCTCATACTCCTTTCCTCTACAGGGATGAGAGTGGAAAGGTTCAGCTTGTACCGTGGGTCCAGGAGAGTGAACACCCAGTAATCGGTGTTTGAAAAAATGCTTCTAACGCGAGGGTCACGGGATAGGCAGCCTAACATGAAGTCTGCCATGTGCGCCAGAGTCCCAAGACGAAAGAATTCCCTCTCCTCACTGGCCTGACTCTCCATTTCCTCCTCCTCCTCCTCCAAGTCCTCCTCTTCAGCCCATACACGCTCAAGAGTTAAGGACTGAGCACTGGTACCCTCTTCTGTCTCGCCGACATTCTCCTCCTCCTCATCCCCCTCCTCCGATACGCGCTGAGAAACAGACCGGAGGGTGCTCTGGCTATCAAGCGACGTATCTTCCTCCACCGTCTCTTGTGACAAGCGCAAAGCATCCGACTTCATGCTGAGCAGTGAGTTTTTCAACAGGCAAAGCAGCGGGATGGTGAGGCTGATAATGGCGGCATCGCCGTTGACCATCTGTGTTGACTCCTCAAAGTTGCTCAACACCTTGCAGATATCAGACATCCACGTCCACTCCTCATTGTAGACTTGAAGAATCTGACTACCAGTTCTGATGGAAGATGACATCTGGCAGTCTACAATCGCTCTGCGCTGCTGGTAAACTCTGGATAACATGTTTAATGTCGAATTCCATCTTGTGGGCACGTCGCACAACAGTCGGTGAGCGGGCAGTTGTAGGCGGCGCTGCGCTGCCCTGAGAGTGGCAGCATCTGTGGTCGACTTGCAGAAATGCGCACAGATGCGGATGCAGATGCGCACCTTGGTGAGCAAATCAGACAGATTGGGGTATGTCTTGAGGAACCGCTGAACTATTAGATTGAACACGTGGGCTAGGCATGGCACATTTGTCAGTCTGCCGAGTTGCAGAGCCACCACCAGGTTACGCCCGTTGTCACACACAACCATGCCTGGCCCTAGGTTCAGCGGTGCCAGCCATAGATCGGTTTGCGCCCTGATGCCCTGTTAGAGCTCTTGGGCGGTGTGCCTTTTGTCACCTAAGCTTAGCAGTTTGAGCACCGCCTGCTGGCGCTTACCCACGGCACTGCTGCTGCGCCTAGAGCTACCGACTGAAGGCGCCGTGCCCACGGATGGTAATTCGGAGGAGGAGGTGGAAGAGGAGGAGGTGGAGGAGGAAGAGGGGTCGGAGGAGGAGGCATAGTACGTCTGAGAGACCGTGACCGAGGTAGGCCCCGCAATCCTCGGTGTGGGCAGTACATGAGCGGCCCCAGGGTCAGTCTCGGTCCTAGCCTCCACCAAGTTAACCCAATGTGCCGTCAGTGAGATATAGTGTCCCTGCCCGCAGCACTTGTCCACGTGTCCATGGTTAGGTGGACCTTCTCAGAAACAGCATTGGTCAGGGCACGGATGATGTTCTGTGACACGTGCTGGTGTAGGGCTGGGACGGCACATCGGGAAAAATAATGGCGGCTGGGGACCGAATACCGAGGGGCAGCCACCGCCATGAGATTGCGAAAGGCCTCGGTCTCTATCATCCTATAGGGCAGCATCTCCAGGCTCAGTAATTTGGACATCGGGAACGAGGTCAGCAGCAACCTGAGAAGTGGTTTGTGACTCTGGGAAGGGTCCAGAAAACAGTTCCTGAGAGTATGCTGGATCGCATTCCAAATTTTCCTGGGAGGGGGCAGACTGGGGGGAAGGAGGTTGAGGTGGAAGAGCCAGAGGAGTGCTCCTTTGGGTAAGGTGGGTGGACTGCGTGGAAGACTGACTGGTGGACAAATTACTTGAAGCATTGTCCGCAATCCACAACATCAGCTGTTCGCACTGTTGTGGTTTCAACAGTCCTCTACCACGTGTCCCTGTAAGTTGAGACATGAAGCTAGGGAGTGTAGCTCTGCGGCGTTCCCCTGCTCCCTCATCAGCAGGTACTGTCTCACCCTGCCCAGGACCACGGCCTCTGCCCCCTGCAGTAATTGATTGCCCACGCCCTCGTCCTCGACCCTTAGCCCTGGGGTTCAACATTTTCCGTATATAAGTGTATTATATAAAAAATAAATAAATAAATGGGCCTGCTGTACTGAAACCCACAAACTTGTTCAATCTGAACAAGAAAATATATAGGTGGATAAGTTAGAGCAAAATTACGTATGTTATTACGTACCGCGCAGTATGGAGCAATTACACTGAAACTATTAGATTAGGCAGACTTGGTCTGCTTAAGTGCAACCCAGACAAATGTCGCACAGAGATTTTTGTAATGTAGCTGTATCAGTGAGAGCAAAAGACCTTTTTTAATTTAGTGACGTACAGAATGTGTCACCTGGACAGAAAATACGGAGTGTGGTTTGTATATAGGTGGATAATTTAGAGCAAAATTACGTATGTTATTATGTACCGTGCAGTATGGAGCAATTACACTGAAACTGTTAGATTAGGCAGACTTGGTCTGCTTAAGTGCAACCCAGAAAAATGTCGCACAGAGATTTTTGTAATGTAGCTGTATCAGTGAGAGCAAAAGACCTTTTTTGATTAAGTGACGTACAGAATGTGTCACCTGGACAGAAAATACGGATTGTGGTGACTGGACAGCTGAACTGTGACACACAGAATGGTTCCACACAGCTGTATGAAATGTATTTGTATCACTGAGATAAAACGACAAAAAAACTTTTTTTTGTATTTTTTTTTTTAAACGTGACGTGCAGAAACCAAACAAATGTCGCACAGAGATTTTTCTAATGTAGCTGTATCAGTGAAAGCAAAAGACTGTATTTTATTACGTGACGTACAGTATGGGTCACCTGGACAGAAAATACAGATTGTGGTTTGTGGTGAGTGGACAGCTGAACTGTGACACACAGAATGGTTCCACACTGCTGTATGGAATAAAAAAAAAGTGTTATATATGGCGATAGCTGCACTACTAGTGCCAGCCAGCCCAGCCAGGAGACAAAAAAAAATGTCTTGTAGCCCTTAGAAGGGCTGTTGGGTTCTTTTGAGATCACTCCTGCCTAACAGAGAACTAAATCCAGGCCCTAAAACTCTCCCTAAAACGCAGCAGCTCTGTCCCTAACGACATCCAGACAGCATCTGAGCCGAGCACCGCAGGCAGTCACTAGTATATTCCAGGGTCACCTGATCAGGCCTGCCAACGCCTGCTATCGACATGTAAGGGCCCCACGTGATGCTGGGTGTACCGCAGAGTCTCCTGGCTTGTGATTGGCTGAGTTTATAGGCACCAAAAATTCAAAATGCGGGAGATGCCATTTCCTCGAGCATGGCGAGATACTCGTCCGAGCAGCGAGCACTTACGAGTACCGTAATACTCGAACGAGCACCAAGCTCGGACGAGCATGCTCGCTCATCTCTAGTCATAATGTCTGCATAGATCTTGTTCTCTTAAAATGGGCAAGCCCATACATACTATAGGTATAGATGTATTTTTAAAAGAATCTGAAGTGTCATAGTATGTTTCCATAGCACTTCTATTAGAGTCATCAGCACTCACAGAAGTGAACAGGCCCTATGGTACATCTGTATGCCTCTAATTTCAAACAGTGGTTATTTCTCTCTGACTCTGTATGAAATTAACAGATATTAGCCTATAGAGGAACCATACAGAGGCAGCCATGGCTCCATAGTACAGCTATTTTGTGTGCACCCACAGTAACCTGTATATTTTGCATTTGGTAATTTTAATGATAATCTTCCCCCCACAAAATTCATTTTTTTCACATACCATATTATTGTCGTTTGTGGACCATTTGATTTTGTATTCATGGAATGTGGTTCTACATTTAGGATGTTTTTATTTTGTCTGCCCATACACAATGGCAGTGGGATCCGAAGTCATTTCTCTACTAATTACTGGGCTGCTCCTTTACGTGTCGGACATGAGTGCTGATTCTATTTGAAACAAACATCATGTACAGGTGCCAGGTGACAATTAGAGGTGCCCCTAGCAATTAGTGGTGAGCCACATGTAGATCTGCTGCTGAGGCTGCATCGTGTACGGCAGCCTTACACTAACAGGTTACAACATTGTAGTAACAATTCCCCCGTTTGCCCTCACCATCACTGTTAAACTATGTAATAAGCTAGATAAATTTAATTTAACCACCTGTGACATCAACTCTAAAGTAATTTTACTCTCAGATCCAAGGACAGATGCATTCTAATGAGACATTACAAACTGGTCACTGAAAAAATTAACCAATTATCCAAGCTGAAGTTACTTAAAGTAGAATCTAATTTAGTAAGTTACCGTGCAAAAGTAAATGATTGCTGCCAGTGTTACGGTCTGCTCTGTCTATTAGTATAAATGAAACATCATTGATGTGATGCTTGTGAGCTGACTATAGTTTGCCTCCACTACAGAAATCAGTGTATACATTTGTGTTCCTCAAAACTGAATGGAAAATTCACATAGCACCTATTAAGTAGCAAGGCTAGTTAAATGATCTGCTGCTCAGGATTGTAATTAACTGAGAAAAATGCCGTCCAATGATGCTCCAAACTAGTGTCTTATCTTGGCCGTACTCCCTTCAAGCATCTCAGTATATGATTATTCATCTGGAGCTGACTGAACTAATGATCGCTGTTAATCTACTTTTTTTTTTAAGTTTCTTTTTTTTTTAAATTTGTAAGCAAATACACCAATCTCATCATAATCTGATATGCCCAGAGCCAGTGATGTATCTGTGAGGGGGTTCTTAGGGTATGGCGATACCTTCAGGTTTTCAGATGCAGTTTTGGAAGCCACAGCTAAGAGTGAAATCAATAATGGAAAGTAATTTCTGTTCTTTGTCTCCTTTTGTGATCCATTCCTGATCGTGACTTCTAAAACTGCATGCAGAAACATGACCGTGTGGCCGTACCCTTAGCAAGGTATGTTCCCAGGGTGCCAGGAGGGAAGGCCAACAAGCCACTTTCCTTGGGTATGAGACAGATACTAGGTCAGCAAACAGTCTTATCATTGGTGAAGAAAAAACAACCTATGAAATTGATTAGAACTGAGTCTTTGGCCTCTAGATATAGTTACACATGAACATGTGGTTCTACAACTTCTTCAGACACCTACTATCTTTCTTCTGATAAGAATGTCAGGTGGCAGGTGCTCTTCAAATGCCTGAAGGGTTTGTTTTGTTAGGTAGGAGTGAAAAATTATACAATTTGTGGAGCATAACTTGGTGAGAACAATATATACTTTGTACAAAAGTCAATGTGCAAACATGTCCAGATGTAGATTTGTAAAACTGGGACTGTCCATAGTAATGGGGGCAATGTCCATTACCGAAGAACAGCTTATAGTAGATGTTTATAGTACAGCATTGTAACTACACATTAGCAAGCAATTCTGCAATGAATCAGTGCAAACAGCAGTGTACTGGAGATGCTCCATTAGGCACTGTCAGCAGAGTCATTTTAGATCATTAACAGTGTATCATTTGTTTGCTTTATTTCCATAGTAACAGATATTCGGGCTTTCCAGTGCAACTGCCTTATCAGAGATTTGAAGAAATTTATGAAACTTCTGTGGACATCTCAGAGCGAGTCTACTCCTGGAACGGGTGCAAACGAGCAGCTGTTCTCTAGTTGATAAGTCCGGGTAGCATTATCGTGGCCAGATGTTAACCACATTTCATTTATTGTGCTTTTCAATGACTCTATTCTCGTTGCTATATTCATTGCTATTTTCTACATAAACTACTTTTAACTAATGTAAACTTTATGTTTTTCAGCGTTGCAAAGGTTCAAACAATCTAGCTAAGATTTAGGATCATCAACGAAATAACTCTGTTTGTCCTCATGCTGATTTCTGCTCTTAGTTCAGTGGTTGCTTAAACTGCAGAGTTTCCTTCTTCAAGCTATCTTTAAAACTGTCTGTTTGCCCCCTGCGGCAGGTTCAAATATACTGCATGATGTCAGATTGGAGTTCAGAAAGAGAACAGCAAGCAGAGGCAGGTCTACCCACATCCTTCACCCACACGTAACTTAAAGCAGTTACACCGAGATCTGTCAAGGAAAACCCACAGAGCTTACATACTGTTAGAGCAGGTGCATAGGGTGAAGGACATGGCGTGTCATAACAAGCAGTGTAACCTCCTAGGTTATGTTACTCCTTAGACTAGTGTCTAAACCAAACAAATCAGCTGTACGCCACCTCCCCCTGGAGTAACGGCTGGTATTTCCATAGCAGAATGTCTGTAGTTATCTAATATGTATACACATCATATCAACCTCATATATTTCATGTAAAATTAGCAGAATAATAATGTTCATAATATCTTCCAGAAGTTCTCCTCTGCATCTGCTTGATGATTTTTCATTCCAACTATTATCAGCTAAATGTGGTTCTTATTAGTTTAAACCTGAGTTTGGTTTATTAATATTAAAACCACACCCTGATGTTATGTTGATGGAAAAATACCAACATAATGCATACGAGCTAATGGAAGTACGGCTGATCTTCAATACCATGCATGGAGGAATACAGGAAGAAAGGTAAAATGCACTGAGTAGAGTGAGGAGTACCAAAGAGAGAGGTGCAATTTTTTCAAAACTGCCATCAGATTCAGTTCAGTCCAAACTCCAAATAAATTAGAATACATTTGAATAGAAATTAAAAATGCCCCAATTGCCCTGAAAAGTCATGAATAACATTCTGGGGTCTGCTAAGACTGTATCCAACCATTTTCAAGCTCTTTAATGTTAAAACAATATTAATAATATCAAAGTGACTGCAGCATATATGGCTATGGGTAAACTAATGGCAGCCACTGGTAACAAATGACTTTTTAAAAACACACTGCACTGTCAGATTTTATTTAAAGGGCATCTGTCAGCAGATTTGTACCCATGACACTGGCTGACCAGTTGCATGTGCACTTAGCAGCTGAAGGCATTCATGTCGATCCCATGTTCGTATGTGCTGAGAAAAATGAAACCATCACCCCTGCCAATCTGCTGTTTGAAAAAGAGGTGGAGCTCCATACAAGTGCTGCTTCCACTTCAGTACACCACACATTGTCTCCCCTGTAAAGGTGGTATAGTGTAATTACAAGTACTAGTTTTAAGTAAATGGAGCAAATACTTGTTAATTACACACCACTTCCAAGATGATGGGCAGTGTAATGAAGAGGAAACAGCACTCACATGGAGCGCCACCTCCTATTTAAACAGCAAATTGGCAGGGGGTGCCGGGTGTCAGACCCTTGTCGATCAGATATTGATTACTTGTCCTGAGGATAGGTCATCAATACAAACTGGCTGCACAATCCTTTTAAAGACGGTGTGGACCTACATCAACAGGGGCCTGAACATGACTAAAATGATTGCCTATAGGCAGCAATTTGTTGCTTAACTTCAATTATCCATTCTGCCTATACACATGGATGGGGAGTTTATAGGGAGCTGTAGTGGTGGAGTTCTTGAAGAACATGCCCTGAAGGACTCAGAGAGTGTTCTGCTCCACTATGTGCAAAACTATTGTACATTAGAGAACACTTTATGGGCAGCATGGTGGCTCAGCAGTTAGCACTAGTGCCTTGCAGCACTGGGAGCCTAGGTTTGAACCTGACCAAGGACAACATTTGCATGAAGTTTGGGTGGATTTCCTCTGGGTTCTCTGATTCCAACCACACTCCAAAGACATACAGATAGGGAACTCAGATTGTGAGCTCCATGGTAGACAGCAAGCAGTGATAATGTCTGTAAAAAGCTGCAGAATATGTCAGCACTGTAAGTGAGTAAAATGAAATAAAGAGAAATAAAAGCAATATAGGATCCTCTATAGGCGCTGCCTTGGTTCAGCATTAAAACTTGGCCGTGATAAAGACTTCAAATTCCTTAATTAATAGTCAACGCGTTTCTGGGGCTGGATCACCCCCTTCGTCAGGACTATATATGAGGTATATAATCCTGACGAAGGGGGTGATCCAGCCCCAGAAACGCGTTGACTATTAATAAAGGAATTTGAAGTCTTAATCACGGCCAAGTTTTAATGCTGAATCAAGGCAGCGCCTATAGAGGATCCTATATTGCTTTTATTTCTCTGTACTGAACTGGACCCTGCCACAGAGGCGTGGACCGGAGGACCTCGGCTGCAGCCTGGTAAATTGTGCGGCACACTGGTTTGCCCGAAAAACCAGAGATACGCTTCAAAGGAGTTGTGACCTTTTCACAACAGTATCCGGTAAGCGCATTTGCTTTCTTTTATCTTAAACCAGTTAAAAAGGTAACGCACAAGTGGAGCCCCTCCTCTGTTTTTATTCTTTTACATAACATGAAATAAATGGATAGTATATAAGAGAGTACAACCTTCAATTTTTGACTATAGGGCACCAATTTACTTACAAAGGTTTGGATGTTCTTATAATTGTGCAGGCAATACCTGACTTCTTTGTCCCGAAGGAATGCAGGTTTAAACCTTTACATTTTATTACTTGGTAGGATCTTTAGAAGATGCACATACCGACAAAACCAACAGGTTCAGTGTATCTACAACATGACCATAGATCTTTCTAGTAAACAAGTTTTGTTTTGTGACATGTTTTTAAAGAACAGTAAATTAATAAGGAACATTATAGGTTTGTAGGCAATGGAACATGTATGGTTCCTTAAGGTCTACGATATACTAGGTTACTAGAGAGACCTAGTAAACAATCTAACAGAGCAGGCAGCAGAAAATCAAACAGTGAGTCAGCGTGATGTCTACATTTTCAGCATGCAGGAGGAATGCCAACAGACAGTAAATAAAGCTCTATCATGAAAGGACATAATGTTAAAGTAATACATAGTGTAACATGTGAAAACCACTCGGTGAAGGTGCCACAGTGTACAAGGTGCATGCACATTCAAGTGCATTCATAGAGTATACAAATTTTGGATGTAATGTGTTGGCATTAGAAAACATTTTGCCAGTAATTTATTATATCATATGAAGACTTGTTAAAGAGGACTTGTCACCTCTCACATCTCCTTTTAGTCTTAGCGTAGCTATTTCTCTAGAATTCACACTAATTGACAACTGGTGTCTACTCAGTGTTGACAGTAGCAGAATGTGTAAGAATACACTGCTTTGATAGTGGGAATTTAGTCATAAAAATCTAGGAGTAATAATAAAGGGACGGAAACACATACATTTACAAAAATAGATGCCTTAAAGGAATCTTTCAGTTTAAGTACCAAAAAAAGTTTTACTTACCTGCTCACTGCCACTCTGATCCAGCTTCTAAGACTGTCTTCACTGGACTTCCACTCTCCTTTTGCCAACTTTCACATGCATAGGGTTATGTGGGCAGCTGCAGTCAGTGGATGGCAACAGTGTTGCCCTGTCCCCAAGCAGCACATCACTGTCGGATCACATGGCGCCTGGGGACACATGACCAATGAGGCCAGTCATTGGTTGCAGTGGGGAACTTGACCCCTATTCTTGCAGAAGTTGGCAGATGGAGACAGAAAGTCCAGTCAAGAGATCCAAGGAGCCTGGGGTCGACCAGGAGCAGGAGAGTATGGATTTCTCCACAGGTATAGTTGGCATGGGGGGGGGCAAAATTTGAAAAAAAATGGAAACCCCTATAGGAATTATTATCTCATGGAGAATCCAAACATTTACTAAAACAGACAAGTCAAGAGTGGCGACAGTGGGGACAGGTTTTCTTTGACACAAGAGTTAGTCCCTCATCAATGAGCATAGATATTCAGCAAATGCTAAATAGGCTGTAAAATCTGCAGTTAATATTGAAAATCTATAGGGGAGAATTATTAAGAAATTTCATATGCCAGTCTTACACTAAAGTTCGCCTGGGTGAAATGCACTAATTTACTCTGGATCATATCGGGCTGTCCTAAAGGAAGAAAATGAAATCTATAGCTGTTAGGATCAGGTTTAGATTTATGCAACAAATTGCACCATTTTCTGTTTTTAAAAATTATCAATCTATTGGAAAGTTTCTGCCCCCACTTTCCGGTTAATCCAATCCAATTTTGCCACCACATTTCACAAATGGTAAAAGGAGAAAAATATTACAAATTATAGTGCAAATTTGGCATGATTTTTTTATTGCAAAATGCCAGTGTCAGATAAAGCAAAACTATTTTAAGAGTGTAAATACTTTTTATTAATCAAAAGCTTAATGAATATTGTTCTACTTAAAATCTTATAATACATTTATAACTTCACATAAATTGTGCACTATAATATAAAATGTACCAATTGTTGCATGTGGTAATCTTACTAGATCCAGAAGGATGCTCAATTTTATATTTTCAAGGGACAGGGCTCCTTTTAAAAAGGGCTGGCACCTTACTAAAAGAAAATCTGTGTAACTCCCTGTATGGTCACTAGCCTAGGAAATACCAAGCTCCCCTAATGTTTTACCTAAGCACCTTGGTTCAATGTTCCCCACTACTCATGGATTCACTCTGTAGACAGCAGACACTGGCGGTTGCTGTGTCCCAGGCAATCACGATGATGGCACTCACATTAACCTATGTGATCTCCACCCTGGGCATGTCCTCTCCAGTGGCATATGCAGTACCTGCGCATTCACGAAATGCTTTCAGTAAAAGTGCAGAAGACAATGTTCAAGGGCAGCAGTTACATGAGTTAATCATAAGACTACCACCCAAGATCGGACTGGCCCACAGGAGAATAGGTGAATCCCCCAGTGGACCCCTGTCCCCCAGCACAGCATCTTAACCAGCCTATATCCATGTAAAAACTGGGTAGATAATTTAAAATGACCCAGTTTATTATTATAGATGCATGCATCAGGTGGCTGAGATGACTTCTAGATACAGAGTCAGGCAAATTCGTATCCTCTTTCCCCAGGAACATACTTTCTTGAAGTTGTTACATGGACCCTATTGAATCAATTATCCTGAGCATGTTACTGCTGTCTATGGCTATGAGAGCAGGTAGTATTTGCATGTAGGTGAATCGTGGGTCGCCAGAATTAATTATACTGCTGGGCCCTAGGCACCCCAGTCCAACACTCTTACCAGCATCTTGATTGCCATAAACGTGTCCACTGTTTACACATCAGAATGCTCAGAAAAGACATGAGGGACCTTTGGGTTCCTAGGCTAGTGCCACAAGGTTAGATCAATATAGAGATTTTTTTTAGAAAGTGGACAACCACCGTAGTACATACTGTCACCTATAGCTAGAGATTACTGAAAGTTTATAGATCCAATTTCAGTTACCTCCTAAGTTCCCCATAGTGGCAGCTCTGGAAAACCAGAATATAAATATTTTAACACTGTGACTGCATGGCAGGAAACGCAGAATTTGAAGCTCTGTATCATAAAATTAAGAGTTCCAGACCAGTCTCTACGAAGACCTATTATACTTTTCAGTGTGAGAAAGATCTAGGGTTTGATTAGTTCCTTGATCCAAAACAGATAAAATTGGCAATCCTTATTTTGGGCTCACGCACACGACTGTATGTGTTTTACGCAAATAGCGAATACACAAAACACGGATCCCAGCTGTGTGCATGCTGCCATTTTCTTTTTCAGTTCAATAGAAATGTCTTATCCTTGTCTGCAAAATGGACAAGAATAGGACATGTTCTATCTTTCTTGTGGAGGCGTGGAACAGATGTACGGATGTGGACAGCACATGGTGTCACTAACTACACTCTAGTCTGTCCTCTTTGTGCCATGCACTGGTGCCTCTTGACCCAAATAGGTCACTGAACAGAGGCTACTTGAAGAGTTAGAGGCCTGTTGGTTCCCTTGCAGTGGAGTCCAAATCCCATTATAGAGGTTGAAGGGTGAAAAGAAGGGTGGGGCACTTAGATAATGTCCTTAGAAGTAGCCCCAAATCAAATCTGTTTAGAAACTCAGTGAGTCTGAACCTGCTTTGTGACAAGTAGTATGCTTCACAGTATAATGTTTAAGGTTTGCAAAGGTGTTGAATAGATCAGGCTATTAGTGCCATATTCTGGATCTGTAATACAGCCATGTACATAAAGCCTAATTAGAATACAAATATATACTTCCTTAACTTTCCTCTTGGCTCGACATACCCCAAGATTTGTGGCACAAGAAGAGCGACTTTGAAAAAAAAAAAAAAAAACATGATCTTGCAGCACTCTATCAGGAGATGTCTGTTCTATATTTTCTACATTTGACCACTGGCCACCTGATGGTTGTGATGCGAACTGCAGCCTATGAAGACTTTTGCCAATAAGTTACAACAATGTATTGAATTTTTATCCTGTAACATTGGAGTCACTAACAAAATTTATGGCCTTGGCAATATCCTAATATGAAAATGTTTATACAATTATTAAATGTAACAGAGCATATTATGTAGTTGTCAGATATTTGTTTGATTATGTAGTTGTCAGATATTTGTTTAAAGAGTTTCAGGTGTTGTCATCGTCTGTAAAGTAATCGTATCTAAAAAACAGAATACAGTATGAGTGAAAATACCAAAGAGTAGCATGCCAATAAGAAAAAAAAATGAAATACTGTGAGCTTGTGATAGTAGAAAGGAATGGAAAAAATAGTGTTTGGAAAAAGTTAAGAATGATCTCATAATCCTTTTTTTTTTTTTTTTTTTACTTTGAAACTAAATCTGGAGAACGTAGGTTTTAATTCCCAGCAGGATTCATTAGGGTGTTTTGATTCTCTTCATTTGGTGGAAGAAGGAATTAGGTTTATGGTATCTGCACATCTGTGAACATCAGGTTCTAAGGGCATTCAGGTTCAGCTTGCAATTCTTGTGATTCTACAGGTTCAAAGGCCAAGAACAGCATGAGAAATGCCTTTCCTGATGCTCACAATGCATGCAATTACTATTGATCTTGTGTATCTGAAAGACTTGGGCTCTGCATAAGTGCCACTTGCTGGGCCACTAATCTCATTACTGTTCCTGGATATGGGAAAACATACACAAGAATTCAACTCTGCTGATTTTGCATATGAAAGTGAGAGCAATAAGATGGCTCAAGGCATCCTAAATGCAAAGCTAGAATTTTGAAACTTTTTCAAAATATATTTCAAATGACAGGCTGGTAAAATTTTGACAGGCTAAAAAAGTTTAATATTGTTCATTGGGGCATACAGGAAAATAAAATAATTTCCTACTGTGAAAGTTGAAAGGCAACTAGAATTGGTACATAACAGCTATACAATAGATGTGATCAAAGAAGACCAGACTTTTTATTTAAGACCCATAGCCTGAGCATATTCAGCATTTTCACTGGAATATTGTCTTGAAATTGATGCTTAATCATCAATTAATATTAGGTATACAGTATCATCAGCAAATGTTACTCTGTAGCTTTGAGATATAAAGTGTATTTTGTATCTTCAACTATTTCTTAGTTATGGGGCCCACAGCACAGGGGGGCTTGAGCGCACGGAAGGCCCCGTCCCCTTACTTCTACTGTCTGCACACAAGCCGGCAGCGGGCCCTCCTGTGAGTTTTGACCATGTTAATATAAACCAGCGCCGCCGATATCCCCAGTGGACACCCCCCCTGCATCCTTGTATGTCCCGCTTTCATGTGCTGGGAGCCGCTGATCTGAGGAGAGGGGCGGACGGCTCTGCCTTGAACTGCCAGTCAGTGCTGTCCCTGCCTCCACGCTGCACAGGCGGCAGGGCAGGCTTCTTAGTTCTTGCTCTCTGCCCTCCTCCACAGCGCTGACCTGTGAGTGGTGTGCAGGAGGAGAGCAAAGAGCAGAAACTAGCTGCATGCTGGGTATATGGACTCATCTTCTCTTCAAGGAAGTGGGGCTAGAACGGAGCCCAACCCCCACTCACTCCTGTTTGCTGCGATCCTCTGCAACCTGTTCTTCTGCTCCCAGCAGAGGCCCCGCCCACCAGTCTCCTCATGTGCAGAGTGGATGTGGAGCTGAGAGATGGGTGCTGCTGCTGGCTGTAAGTGTAACTGCCCGCACTCCTTTCCACATCCCCCAGTGTAACTGCCCCCACCCGTTCCCACATCCCCCATGTAAGTGTAACTGCCCCCCACCCCTACCCACATCCCCATGTAAGTAGTAACTGTCCCCCCTTTCCACATCCCCATGTAAGTGTAACTGCCCCCCACCCCTTCCCACATCCCCATGTAACTAGTAACTGCCCCCCACTCCTTCCCACATCCCCATGTAAGTGTAACTGCCCCCACCCCTTCCCACATCCCCATGTAAGTAGTAACTGCCCCCCACCCCTTCCCACATCCCCATGTAAGTAGTAACTGCCCCCACCCCTTCCCACATCCCCATGTAACTAGTAACTGCCCCCCACCCCTTCCCACATCCCCATGTAAGTGTAACTGCCCCCACCCCTTCCCACATCCCCATGTAAGTAGTAACTGCCCCCCACCCCTTCCCACATCCCCATGTAAGTAGTAACTGCCCCCCACCCCTTCCCACATCCCCCATGGCCCAGTACTTTCAACATAGCCAGAGTGGCTTACACAAAATTGGGGTTTGATAAGACCCCCCTCCATGTGGCCTCACTCCTGTTCACACAGAGTCTGCATCTCACTGCTAGTAGTCGGACAGCGGGGGAGGGGAGAGTCTGCAGACAGTGTCCTGTGGACCCCCCAAGGCTGCTATAGCGGATTACCAGGGATGTCCAGCCATCTGCAGGAATGGTAAGTGTAATGTGTGTGTGTTATGTGTGTTATGTGTGTCACATGTACGATTGTATATCCATATCTCTGTAACAGTCGTGTCGTGTGTATATGAGTATTATATCTGGCAGAGTTTATACTTAGTGTTGAGCGAATTTGTGTTTTAAGTTTGGCGTCCAAGGTTTGGGTTATGGGAACCAGAACCATAATGGAAATCTATGACGCCGTGCACCATGGAAACCAATAAGAGGCATCTGTCATAATAGAGGACTATGGCCATAGTACATGCCATCATAGAATTCCGTTATGGTCCATGGTAGCGGAATCCATAGCGGGATTCTCTGATAACCTGAACCTTGGACGCCGAACTTAAAAACAGAAGTTCACTCATCACTAACTATATGCAAATGGAAGCGAAAAGTGGCGGTGTGAGGGCAGTTTAAGTGCCTCACACGAGCGGATGCTCGTGTGAGGAGCCCTTTACTACAAAATCACAGTGACAACTTTATCTCACTGTGATTTTGTAGTAAAAAGATCACAGTGAGGCACAGAGTATTATCAATCATGTTACTGCTCCGTGCCTCTTCTGTCCAGAACGGGGCTTGGCTCTCCTACACGATGCAGATTTCTCAGACTGAATCCGGTTGTGTAAAAGGGCCCTAACAGTTGTCAGACGGCCATTTTATAACCAGTTGAAGTCTATGAGGCCGGTCATATCTGTTCTTTTACGGCCAAAGAATAGCGGCTGTTAGAAGGTAGGACATGTTGTGGGATTAGGTGTTTTGTTATTTTTGTGCGGCGTTAGAGATGTGGCCTAGTAGAAAAAAAAATAAAGTGTCCCTCTTACCTCTTTTCAAAAGTTGGGAGGTATGCGACTGTCTTAAGATCTTCCTACCCATGTGGTATTTATTTGCATTTGTAAAAGTGTGGGCAAGGAAGCTAATAAGAACTTAGTATGAGCAGGGGTATAGCATGTGATGGGATCAGGAGGATTACATACAGAGCTGTGCTAGCACAGAAGAGGCAGGGAGTGCAGTGCTGTGGAGGAGATGCCTATACTCCAGACTTTACTCTCCAGACGCTCCTGTAGACACAGCCCCTCTCTGCTTGTGTCTTGCTACCTCTGTACTCTGTAATCGTAGTCATCCTGACAGAGGGAGGGATTTTTGTTCTTCTAGTTAGAGATCATGTATGCAAATGTTCCCTGGCTCTGCCTGTGCCTGCTGCCACTCTCTCTAGTAATCATCCTTGTGGACATCTACTTTAAAGGGGTTCTCCGAGTTATAAATATTGATAACCTATTCTCAGGATAGGTCATCAATATCAGATCGGCAGGGGTCCGACACCCGGCACCCCCGCCGATCAGCTGTTTGAAGAGGAGGCGCGCGCCGTATCAGCGCTGCCTCCTCTTCAGTGTTTACATGCTGGCCGACACGGGGGTAGTGGTGAGTAGGTGTAATTACACCTCACTGCCCCATTCATTTCTATGAATAGAATCGCTTCCATAGACTTGTATGGGAGCGATTCTTCCCATAGAAATGAATGGGGCAGTGAGGTGTAATTACACCTACTCACCACTACCCCCGAGTCGGCCAGCATGTAAACACTGAAGAGGAGGCAGCGCTGATACGGCGCGCGCCTCCTCTTCAAACAGCTGATCGGCGGGGGTGCAGGGTGTCGGACCCCTGCCGATCTGATATTGATGACCTATCCTGAGGATAGATCATCAATATATATATCTCGGAGAACCCCTTTAAATAAAGGTGTTCTGTTTGTCTATGACCATGTGTGTTATACTGGGGGTGGGGTGGGCTTGTCACTGCCCCAGTGCCCTATACAGTATAACGTCTCCTTGTGGCCCCCATACAGTATAACGTCTCCTTGTGGCTGCCCCCATACAGTATAACATCTCCATGTGGCTTCTCCCATACAGTATAACGTCTCCTTGTGTCCACCCCCATACAGTATAATGTCTCCTTGTGGCTGCCCCCACACAGTATAACGTCTCCTTGTGGCTGCCCCCATACAGTATAACGTCTCCTTGTGGCTGCCCCCATACAGTATAATGTCTCCTTGTGGCCCCCATACAGTATAACGTCTCCTTGTGGCTTCTCCCATACAGTATAACGTCTCCTTGTGTCCACCCCCATACAGTATAATGTCTCCTTGTGGCTGCCCCCACACAGTATAACGTCTACTTGTGGCTGCCCCCATACAGTATAACGTCTCCTTGTGGCCCCCATACAGTATAATGTCTCCTTGTGGCCCCATACAGTAAAAAGTCTCCTTGTGACTGCCTCCATACAGTTATAGCGTCTCCTTGTGGCTGCCCCCATATAGTATAACGTCTCCTTGTGGCTGCCCCCATACAGTATAACGTTTCCTTGTGTCTGCCCCCATACAGTATAATGTCTCCTTGTGGCTGCCCCCATAGAGTATAATGTCTCCTTGTGGCTGCCCCCATACAGTATAACGTCTCCTTGTGGCTGCCCCCATACAGTATAACGTCTCCTTGTGGCTGCCCCCATACAGTATAATGTCTCCTTGTGGCCGCCCCCATAAGGTATAATGTCTCCTTGTGGCTGTCCCCATACAGTATAATGTCTCCTTGTGGCTGTCTCCATACAACATAATGTCTCCTTGTATCCCCAAATGTTTTTTTCTTGGCATGGGCATTTATTGCCATATATATCTTTATTGCGATAAATTTCTTAATATCGTTATCGATATCGCCCAACCCTCCCCCCGACCTTTTCATGAACGAGCAGGGCAGGTGGCTATGTGCTCCTAGGACCCAGGCACGGCATCTGCTGCTACGCTGGCCAATCAGCATTTAGCAGTGTGCAAAGATACTGCTGATGATTGGCCATTGTATCGTTGGCGAGCAGCAGGCGCGCACCCATCCTGGAAGTTATCTACCAGCTGTCTTGCCTCACATCAGCCACGACCCCACGTTGCTCCGTCCAGTCACTGAAGTTCCCAGCTGCAGCCTGCACACAGTGAGAGGACCTCTGCAAAACTGTTGGACTTGGATATGGGTATTCTTGGGGAGGGCATCAGCAGGCAGAGTTCCTGTGGGGTTGAGGGTGGGGGGCACTGTAGGCTCATAGAAGACTCAGGACAGTGTAATTCCCCCCCTTCCCCTCAGGATAGTGTATCAAACTGCCCACTAAGCATCAGCCGGGACGTTTTCAGTAGGTCATGTATACATTTCTTTATTGGCAAATGGGGGTGTGGCAGGGGAGGAGCCAGGGCAGGAGGTGGGATGGGCCAAGATAGTTGGAGGGGTTAGGGGGCCCAATTCAGATTCTTGCTATGGGGTCCCATGATTTCTATGTACGCCCCTGCTTGAGGAGCTAACTGTGATCACCCTGAGGAAGTGGTGCAGTAGTTGTGGGATTGTTCCAGAGGGCAATAAGAAGCCAGAATTTATTCATCTCCTGATACCACTTCTGGTCCAGGAACAATATGTCGCCTCAGACTCCTCATCCGCAGTGGTCAGAGCAACATGTTCACATCCATTAGTCTCCACTGAAGACCCAGATACAGAGCTCATCTAGGAATTTTTAACTGAAGGATGAAAATGTTCAGAGGAGAATTAAGCACCAGTCAAAGGATGAAGCTGATGAAAGTCATCTATTTGGAAGTTCCAAGAAGAGACAAAGCCAACAGAGGCCACCACCAGTGAATCAATGGAGATCTTGGCTCTCAGGACATTCTCATGCTGTCAGCTGCATTCCCCACCTTTCAGGAGGGCAAGGAGGACACTGATGCATATCTGGAAACCTTTTGTAATAATGTGTAAGTTTCACCATATCACAGAAGAGGACTGGACACATTTATTGGTCAAAAAACTGACAGGTAGGGCGAATTACACCTTTCGTGTCCTATCAGAGGTATGCTGGTGACTTCTATAATCCTCAGGAAATGTTAGGTTTGGGAACTGTACACTTTTACAGTGATCTCAGTGGTCTGGCCGTGCTTCAAAGCATTCCTCTCCATAGGGTAGTAAAACCCAGCCCCTTGCTAGTGATAGTACAGACATGGGAGGGGTGGATGTACTTCTGGACATATCTCACACTGGGGGTAGAAGTCAGTTGTTGGGCAATGTGACAACAAACTGCAGTGTTCTCTCCTCCTAGATTTGCTTCAATATGGGAACTTGGGATATCTGTAAATTTACCTGCATTTTCATGTGTGAAATAATAAACTGCTCATTGGTGACAACTCCTAGTACTCAGGACCTATCTTTCATTGGTCACAAGCTGATTTCATGACACAGGGTGAGTCAAGAATGAAAGTGAAAATAAAATATCTGAATATCCCAGCAGGTAATGGGTGAGGGGGCCCATCTTTTAGGCTATATCCAGAATAGAAAGCAGCCATATTGGATCAATGGAAAATTTTTCCAATGGGAAGGGGGTGATGTAGCATATCAGAGAAGAATTCCAGAATTATCTCAGAAATAGAGTTGATCGAACGTGCTCGTAACGAGCACTGTACTGCTCAGATCCCCTGTGCTCCGCTGCGCAGCCATCCGGATCCGTCCTCACCTGCCTGTAAGTCAATGGGCACGGATCCGTTTGGTATCACACACTAGTGTGTGACACCAAACGGATCCGTCCTCCTCCCCCGACTGTAAGTCAGTGGGGATGGATCCGTTTGGTATGACACACTCGTCATACAAAAAGGATCCGCCCCCATTGACTTACAGTCAGGTGAGGACGGATCCGGATGCTTGCGGGCATGCGAGCGCAGGGGATCCGAGCACTACAGTGCTCGTTACGAGCACGTTCGATCAACTCTGCTCAGAAATCGATTGTAGCAATCATTCCTCCGACATTCATTGTGCATCAGCTTGGGTAATGCAAGCAAGCACCAATTTGACATGTTTATCATGCATTGGTGCTAACCCTGCTAAAACAATAAAGCCCTAACTTTCAATTACCTGCTTCTTGTCTTCAGTGAAGATGGGCTGAATGTTAACTGAAGGATCAGATTACATAGAAGTCTATGGAGAGGGGAGGGGGAGGAGAAGGAAAAGGGAGGAGCTTCTGCTGACAGGTAGAGACAGCGACTGACAGAAAGACTGCTGCTGATTTGTAAATGATTTGCTGTCTTATTTAACTGCTGGATTCATATCTACACTGCTCAGTACTGCTATGTAAAGCTTCCATTACAGCTCCTGCTTCTGAGAGTGTGCTACAAAGAGTTAAGAAGCAGGACACACGGTGGAGGAGATGGCAAGCTGGGCATCCAGATTGCACACCAGATTTATCAAATTATGAACACCATGGCAAAAGTTTCGCCACTCCATACTGGAATGATTATATACTTACCTGCTGGCTCACACTCCTACATGACCCCCATATAAAACCCCAGACAATAATATTTCTGGACAGAATCAGATACTTTCTGCGCCCTTATTGTAGAAGTTCATTCTCTTTCTTTTACTTTTTTGTTAGTTTAATGTTCTTGGCCATCTGAGATTGCATATATGTGACAATATATGCTGATCATCCATTTTGAACATTTTGACCAATTTGCTAAGTTGATAACTGTCGACTGCAAATTTATCATGATTCCTACTGTCCCTCCATTACCTCCCCCCACCCTCTTTCTCCTTTTCTCCCTCCCCCCTCACCTTCTCTTTCCTACTGCCTTACCCCATGTCCAGTTATCATTGGTGTGTCTTGCAGTGTTACTATTTTGATGGTATGTTATTATCTTTATTTGTAAGACATGTGTTGAAACTGCTGATAATAATAAAAAATCTTGAATAAAAAGAGATTAAAAAAAAAAAAGGAGCAGGACACGCTGTTTCTTCATGTGTTCTGTGTATAGGGAAACATGATGTTGGCTAATCTCAGCCCACTTGCTCTGAAAAAAATTGAATTACACAAGTCAAATAATGCCTAGAAAAAGTGTTATTCCTTATGCACGCACACATGGTAGCTTATTCTGAAAAATTACCTGAACCAACAGTTACATTTAGTTTAAAATTATTTTAGTGTAGATTCCTATCTACAATCTGGCAACAAGTCGTTCATTGTTCTGATATTCTTTTCATATGTCATTTTAGTGTCAGATTTAGACAAGGGGTTGTCCATATATTCAGAATAGTGTTTCTTGACTCATCATCACAAGATGCACCTTATGTTGCATGCTGTAAATGCTGTTGAGTAGGCCACAATATTAAGGCATCATTCACACTTCAGTAAATCACAGACATGTGCTGTTCATGTTCTCCACAGAAAGCACACATATGCATTGACTTTTAATATGTTTGTTCCCTTTTCCCATATCAGTAGTTTTCTGCTGACCATGTATCAGTGGAAAGATCATGGAGACATGAACCCATTTGGTCTGTATTGAGGAGCAAACACTCCCATTGAAATCTATGGGTTTGTGAAAAACCACTGACACAACACAGATGGCATCCGTGATCTGTCAGTGTTTTTTTCACTGACTATTGCTAGGAGATGTTCTGAAAATAAATTTTCAACTGAGAAACGTCTGTGGAATATGTATGACACATGGAGGGTAAAAAACAGACATGTCAACCAAACATGGTTTCTTCATAGATATCTTCACGTATGAAACACAGGTTTTCCATGGACATGAAAATGTGAACGTGGGTTAAATCATGTATGCATGTAGGCAAAATATCAAGCCTTATGCCCCTGTCATCTCTTTGACCAGATCCACAATTCCATTACTTATAACCTGCTACCACAAAATGCAGTATAATCTGCAGGCAGCATGTTATAGAGCTGAGGAGTTGAGCAGATAGATAAATATTTTTGTGGGAAAAGATATTGTACAATTTGTAATTGATACATTTCTATCTCTCCTATCTCTGAACTTAAAAGCACCCCTGTGAACATCTATCAGTAGTGACTGACAACTATTTCCGTATACACACGTACACGGGCAATACTATCAATCACTGATAAAACCCCTGCAGAGAAAGCAATGGGTCTAGTGGATGCTGCTGCTGCCAATTACAAGCAGAGACTCACAGCAGCAGGCAGTAGCATACCTCCCAACTTTGGAAATAGACAAAGAGGGACAAATTGTGCGGCACGCCGCTGCAAATTTTTTTGCCACTAGGCCATGCCTCTAACTCTGCCTAAAACATAACTATACACTTAATCCCACTCAGTCCCCTTACTGCCCCACATAGTAATTATTCCCCAGTTATATGCCCCCAGTAATATGCCCAGTTATGTGCCCCCAGTAATATGACCTATGTGCCGCCAGTAATATGCCCTGTTATGTGCCCCCAGTAATATGACCAGCTGTGCCCCCCCAGTAATATGCCCACATTGTGCCCCCCAGAAATATGCTCACATTGTGCCCCCCTGTAATACGCCCACATTGTGCCCCCCAGTAATATATTGTCCCCCAGTAATATGCCCACCTTGTGCCATTCACAGAAAGTTGAAAAAATTAAACACCATAATACTTACCTTCTTCCTAGCAGCATCACCAGCATGACATCTTCTTCTCTAGTCTGGAGGGGGCAGAGCCAATGCTGACTGATGGCCAGCCCCGCCCCCACAACGACCGAAGGTGTGGAGAGCTGCTTGGAGGTACGGAGAGCCTGCAGGGAGGATGGGAGGGAGAATGGATGAAGCAGCGAGCCGATGCCGGCTCTCTGCTTCATCCCCATTCAGGCAAACGTCTCTGCGTCTTATGGACACAGGGATAGCTGGCAGAGACCGGGACATACCTACCCCGTACCGGGACAGCAGGACAGCCACTGTAATCCGGGACAGTCCCGCTGGATCCGGGACAGTTGGGAGGTACGCAGTAGTGCTGATTCTTCTGAGGTGATGTGAACTACAAATCCCATGAGCGCATGCTCCCACCTGCAGCCAATAGCAGGGCAACCGGGGGAAAGGTTACGTAAGGAGGAGGAACAGCAGTCATCTTAGAGACAGCAGTATGGCCAGCACAGAGACTGAGACATCTCCACAGACAAAAGTGTGCCCTGCTTCTGTAAAGACATTACAGCACAGAAAGCTCAGCTGCTGCAATAACCCTACAGCAAAGCCCAGACAGCCCCTGTGTTTAAAGTGCATTAACCCTCCAGCACAGCCCAGACAGCCCCTGTGTTTCCAGTGTATTAATACTTCAGCCCAGACAGCTCCTGGGATTCCAGTGTGAGAAGGGAAAGCTCAGCATTACCACTACAGCCCAGCCTGTATCCAAAACCTGTATCCTGTATCCCCGACTCTAATACCATCCAAGTTTCTGAATGCTGCAGCCCCTAGCTGGTTCCCAGGCAGGACAATCATAAATGCACCAACATTAGTGCGCCAATGTTTTCTGCAAGTGGCTCTGAACGTTGTGACTGGGTTAATAGGATAAGCTGAGTGCTAGGAGTAGAGCTGGAAAATGCATGATATCTTTATCTTCCAAAGGACCATCATTGCTTACTGTTACAGATAGCCCACCCCTAATCTGTGCTTTGTTCCTTTTATTGCATTATCTTTATGTCCTTCACCATTGTTCACCCTTTTCCAATCAAATCTGTTGATCAATTAACTCCTTCCTGGGGTGAATGTGTACTGATCTGCACAGGGGTTTCCCAAGTTGGCCCTTGGCAGAAGAGGAAGACTCTGCTGCTATCCTATACAGTTCCAAACAAGATTTGGGTGGAGGCACTGTGTCATAGTGAGGTGAGAACCACCATACACCCTGCCTAACAAGGGCTTCCCAAAGGTGTGTTGCATGGAATATTTTCCTACTAAATACATCAATCTGCTCAGCTTCTGCTCTTGAACCTGCCGCCTGCAGATTGCGCTGCATTTTGTGATGAAAAGTTCTCTTTAAATATAAACACACATAAAAGGATTTTGGAGGCCCCACCACTGGGACCTACTCCAGCCTCTAAAATTGGGGTGTCAATCCCTGTGTTTCTTCTAAATGCAAAATGGTAGTGAGCATGCATTGACTACAGCTGTAACAGAGTAAGGGGAGAAATCTGCTGCCAGAAGCATCTGTCAGCAGCTTTTCTCCCAGAGAACAAAAGATTGAGCAGTTGAAATCCAACCGACCAATCTTTATCTTCCCTGGCATATGCTGTTGAGGAGGAGTTGGTAGGCCCCCATAACATTAGATGGTTATCTAGTCTCATTGACATTTATCTAATGTACATGGTCAGGTTTAAACATTCTTCTGTTAATCTTCCAAAAGATTTTAGTGAGTATAATATTATGTAAGATAAAGAAAGCTATATAGCAAAGAAAGCAAGTAAGCACAGTACATAAATAACCAAAAAAGGAGTGAATTTCTCAAAGTTCACAAAGAGAAAAGCAACTTGTACCACTTATCTCTAAATGCAAATTAGCTTTCCTTCTTAATGGAGAAGATAGTCAAGGGTAGAATTCGCTCATCTCTAAAATGAAACACTTCCAGAATAGACGTTTAACCCCTTAAGGACCCTGCCATTTTTCACCTTAAGGACCAGGCCATTTTTAGCAAATCTGACATATCTCACTTTATGTGGTGATAACTTTAGAACGCTTTTACTTATCCAGGCCATTCTGAGATTGTTTTCTCGTCACATATTGTACTTCATGACAGTGGTAAATTTGAGTCAAAATATTTCATTTTTATTTATAAAAAAATACCAAAAATTTAGAAAAATTAGCAAATTTCCAAATTTCAATTTCTCTACTTTTAAAATACATAGTAATACCCCAAAAAATATTTATTACTTTACATTCCCCATATGTCTACTTCAGGTTTGGATCATTTTGAAAATGACATTTTATTTTTTTGGGACGTTAGAAGGCTTAGAAATTTAGAACCAAATCTTGAAATTTTTCACAAAATTTCCAAAACCCACTTTTTAAGGACCAGTTCAGGTCTGAAGTCACTTTGTGAGGCTTACATAACAGAAACCACCCAAAAATGTGAATATAAATCAATTTTTTTCCATTAACAAAGCAGGGGTTAACGGCCAAACAAAACTCAATATTTCTTACCCTGATTCTGTAGTTTACAGAAACACCCCATTTGTGATCGTAAACTGCTGTACAGGCACATGGCAGGGTGCAGAAGGAAAGTAATGCCATATGGTTTTTGGAGGGCAGATTTCACTGAAAAAATTTTAAGTTATATTGTCATATTTGAAGATCCCCTGAGCACCCCTAGAGTAGAAACTCCAAAAAAGTGACCCCATTTTGGAAACTACGGTATAAGTTGGCAGTTTTGTTTGTACTATTTTAGGGTACATAAGATTTTTGGTTGCTTTATATTACACTTTTTGTGATGCAAGGTAAAAAAAATAGCTGTTTTGGCATTGTTTTTATTTTTTTTATTTACAACATTAATCTGAAAGATTAGATCATTTGATATTTTGATAGAGCAGGTCGTTACGGATGCGGCAATATCTAATATGTATAACTTTTTATTTATTTAAGTTTTACACAATAATATTTTTGAAACAAAAAAAAAATATCATGTTTTAGTGTCTCCATAGTCTGAGAGCTGTAGTTTTTTATTTTTTGGGTGACTGTCTCAGGTAGGGGCTCATTTTTTGAGGGATGAGGTGATGGTTAGATTTGTACTATTTTGGGGGGCATACACCTTTTTTTTATCAGGTTAAGCAAAAACAGTCCAGCTCACCTGCAGCATAGATATGCACCAATGCACGGACAGCCTAGGCAGAGGCCTGAGATCCAAGAGAAGGGAAAAATCCAGCAACGGTGAGCTGTTATTTCAGGCGCTTTATTTGAAAATTCAGAACAGCCAAGTGCAGTGTACAGACTCCAAAAACAGTTTACGCGTTTCGAACAGAGTCCTTAATCATAACTGAGAAAACTAAAAATGACACAGAATAAAAGGAGTTTCAAACAAAGGGGGCAACACCCTCAAAGGGGAGGGGTCACTCCAATGCTAATTGGAACTCCTGTGAACAGACACATCAACCCACAGGTGATAGCAGATCAGAAGAGATCATACCAGCTGCAGGGTAAAGCCCTGTTCACACACACAACATGAAGCAATATATACAAAATGGGATAAAAACAATGCATATCAAACGTTTACCAGGAGAAATAACTACATACATCTAATATAAATATATTACAACAAACATATGCAAATGTCTCACTGGAAACCAAAAGTGTACGCCAATGGATATTAATAGTGGCACATTAATTCCTTGCGTAAGTTCAAGCCATTGGGGGATCTAGTGTCTAAACAAAAAATCCAATAAGCCTCTCTCCTAAGTACCATGTTCCTGATGTTTCCACCACGTGATGAAGGTCTAACGTGTTCAATGGCATATGCAGAAAACATCCTAGTTGACCAAGCATGTATGTCAATAAAATGCTTGGCTGCATTAGAGATGTTCAAATAAGATGGATTCTCAATGTAGTTTAGATGTTCCAGAATCCTGTTCTTAAATTTTCTTGTAGTACTTCCCACATAAAGCAGTCTACAATGAGTACATTCAATAACATAAACCACATTCTCTGTGTTGCAATTAATGTAATGCCGCACGGAGAATGTGGCAGTACTGGAAGAATTGCAAAACACTTTAGTGGGAACAGCATACTTGCATGGGTTCGAGCCACAGCAAAAAAAACCTTCAGTATAAAGCCAAGTTTTCACATTGCGTTTTTGTAAAGAAAAAAATGACGGTGATAAAAGATTACCTAAGGTGCAGGCTTGATGAGGGACGACTCTGCACAGTGGCGTAGCTAGAACTGACTGGGCCCCACAGCAAATTTTTGTGTGGGCCCCCCCCCATGACCCTCCTGGCATCGAATTTCTTCATATGTAACAGTAGGTTCACATCACGTTTTTCCTATCCGTTTGATATTGATAAAAAAAGGTACCATATACAAATATGCAGCACACCACGTTTTTGCATCCTCCAGAGTCCAGTACAAAAAATGCATATGTTAACGTATATGTTGTTTTACAATGGAACTGTATGGTGAACGGACGCCACCGTATGGATCAGTCTGAGGCATCTGTTAATGTATACATTTTTTGTATACATTAAACAGATGGGAAAAATGTGATGTGAACCCGGCCTTAGTGCCAGAATAAGCAGCAGGACACAGCGGAGCAGAGAGGCCGCCATGTACTGACAGCGCAGAACCTGGTGCTGGTGGTCAGGGGTGAGGACTGTGTTTCCCAAGGATCATTTAATTATAGGGAAATACAGGGCACAGTGTAATATACTGGGATCTATATACTATAAAGATATTAGCCCTACCCTGGAATCATAAGACAATTAGGGGGTCATTTATTAAAACTGAAATGTACCTATATTAAGCGTATTTCTGATACAGATTTTGGCACACAGGTCCTTTGCGCCACAATCTGCTACTTTTCCCCACTAATGTCAGGTCTAAAAAAGGTGGAGTGGGCAGGAAAGGGGTTATAGTTATTGCCATATAGTTATTGGATAACACCATCATACAGTGACTGGATACTTCCATACAGTGACTGGATAAAACCGCCATACAGGAATTGGATAACACCACCATACAGTCACCGGATACCGCCATACAGTGACTGAGTAATACCACCATACAGTCACCGGATACCTCCATACAGTGACTGGATAACACCACCATACAGACACCGGATAGCACTGTCATACAGGGACTGGCTAACGCCGTCATACACTAGATAACACCTCCATACAGTGACCGAATAAAAGGGTATAACAGGGCACAGTACAGGCAATGACTAGAAGCACAGTACGGGGTATGGTAAGAGGGCACAATGCAGAGTATAATGGAGCACAGTACGGGGTGGGGGGCACAGTCACATGACCCTAAGTCATTAGAAGGACACCACCATAATGAGAGGCAGAGGTGTGAGACAGGGGCCAGGGGCCCTGGATGGACAGGAGGGGTGGACACAGCAAGTAGGTGAAAGGGGCTCTGAGGGGGATTCATACTAGAAGTAGGGGCTAGAGGTCTGTGCAGGGCAGCAATAGGAGAAAGGAAGGTGGAACAGGAGCTCTGGATACATGAGTGAGGACAGGAGACAGAAGGGGCTCCATGTGGATGAGATAAGACAGGACAGGATATGGGGGGGGCAGGTGTCATGAAGGCAGACTGCTTTAGGAGGCAGTAAACCAACTGAAAAGCATGAAGCTGCTGGTACACTACAATAACCAGCAGCAGCTTGAAGACTTCCCTGCCATTAGCCCTCCTGTCCCACACAGCAGACTCACTCACCCACTGTCTGCCTCTCCACACACTTCTCCAGCCCTGCGGTCTCTTTCCTCCTCCAGCAGCACGTCCTGTGTAGAGGGGGCGTGTCTAAGGCTGGTAAGCTAGGTCCTGCTCTGCTGGAGAGAAGAGGGGGCGTGTCTGAAGCTCCGCAGCACAGGAGCTTGTAAGAAGGATATCGGCAGGCCTCTGTGCTGTATGCAGCTACTGCTCCCGGGCCCCTTCTGCCCTTGGGCCCCGAAGCAGTGGCTTCCCCTGCTTCCCCTATAGCTACGCCCCTGACTCTGCATCCACTCTGTAGGATGTTAGCTACTGTCTTATCCTCATACAAGACAGGCAGATGCTTTAATACAATATTTGTAATAGCTGGAAACTGCCTACTAAAAGTTAGAACTAGAGATGAGCGAGCATGCTCGGCCGAGCGTACTCGGGAGCAATTTTCGAGTAGTAGCGTACGCATCTTCTAATCTGTACACTAATGCGTACGCATCTTGTAATTTGTACGCATTAGCGTACAAATTTATAAGATGCGTGCGCATTAGTGTACAGATTATAAGATGCGTATGCATTAGCGTACAGATTATAAAATGCATACGCTACTACTCGAAAATTGCTCCCGAGTACGCTCGGCCAAGCGTGCTCGCTCATTTCTTGTTAGAACCAATGTGGGGGATGATTGTGTTGAATTTTTATTTATGTTATTTTTTGATGTTTTGTTATATTTGCTTTTATGACCTCCGTGCCTTGTCCTGGTTTCATATAAGGCTGCATGCAAAATAGATGCGCATCCACGATCCGGTTGTTGGTCACAGGTCGTGGAAACCGCATTCACCTCTGAATTGTCATTCGTAAACAAAAGCTCATGTCTATTTTTTTGGGAAGCAATTAGAGATGAGCGAATCTATTCGCCGCTTCGTAGATTCGTATCGAATCTTGGGATTTTTCAGCTGCGAAGCGAATCCGAATATTAGGTGATTTGCTTTGCTTTTGTACGCATTCGCTACATAGTGTGTCCTATAAATTATACGCTATTCTATGTATAATTTAGTTACTCTATACGCTGTCGCGTACGAATTCAATTCAGCGATGCAGACTTTTCCCTGGTAGTTCCGCCCCTTTCTCCAGCGCGGGAGGATGACGAGGCAACTCAGGAAATTAAGTTGCACATTCGTGCACCTCATCTCTTTTTCCCCCTTTTCAGGTTATTTGGGGAGCCCCTTGAAAGAAGGTTTTTTAAGGAACCTTTGCTGCTTTTTTTTTACCCATTTGGATTACAATTTTACCTATGTGGATTACAAATTGCGAGTTTGGGACTCTGCTCCAGTTCTATGACAAGCGTCAGAAGAAAAGAGACTTAAACTTGTCCGTGAGCATACTAGGTAGGTGATATTTAAAATTTTTATATTATACCTATAATAATGTATTTGCACTTTACCATATATATGTCTCGAATATTCGCTCTGCCTCTGAGGAGTGCATGCGTATTACGTAATCGCTTAGACAATAGTACGCTGAGATTCGTAAGCTATTTGTACGCTCATGCATACGTCTTCTAAGAAGTTGCATACATTTTGTAAATGAACGTTCTTTATTAGTGAGCGAATGTTCACTAATAGCACATAATAACGTATATTTTGTACGCAAATACAACGAATCTATTCGTCGAATATACGAATTTTAGGAAAAGTTCGGCGAATGTTCGGCGAATAATTTTTTGAATGATTCGCTCATCTCTAGAATCAATGCAGTAAGCCCTATCTAACATCCAGTGAGGATAACCTCTGTGCGACAACCTTGATCTAATGGTCGCACATTCAGATACAAATGCCTCATATGTACTACAATTACGTTGCGCTCGTATCATTTCTCCTACTGGAATGGCCTTAATGGTATGGACTGGATGATGGCTATTTGCTTTAAGAATCGTATTACCTGCTGTAGCTTTGCGGTAGGTTTTGGTTTGTATAGGTGATCCCGGCATTCCAATAAGTGTGACATCCAAAAAATTGACAGAAAAAAAATCATGATGGCAGGTAAACCTTACATTAAAAGCATTACTAGTAATATAATCAACAAAGGAATGTATGGAAGACACATTGCCTGTCCAAATAATCGTCGATGAATCTTCCATACCATTGAATGCAACCACTGTATGGATTACCTAAACCAAAAAGAAACTTCTCTTCCCAAAAAGACATAACCAAATTGGCCATCATGGGGAAAATTTATCTAAAAGACACAACTGATATATTGAAGGCTTTTTATGATATGGACTGGAGAGAGTCTTATGTCTGGCTTACCTGCAATGTAGTATCTTTGTATAATAGTATTCCTTTCAGTGTGGCAATTATGGCATTGGAACATCATTTGAATTGCTATAGTGATTATACTTTAGAGCTGAGACAATACATAGTGTCAGTTACCTCCTTTTTACTGACATAAAAAATTTTTTCAAAAAGAAAATAATTATATTTGCAAATCAGTGGGAGGGAAGGGAGCTAAATTTTCCCCATCTCTGGCCAATTTGGTTATGTCTTTTTAGGAGGAGAAGTTTCTTTTTGGTTTAGGTAATCCATACAGTGGTTGCATTCAATGGTATGGAAGATTCATCAACGATCTCCTGTTCATTTGGACAGACGATGTGTCTTCCATACCTTCCGTTTTTTGATTATATTAATAGTAATCCTTTTAATTTAAGGTTTACCTGCCATCATGATTTTTTTTCTGTCAATTTTTTGGATGTCACACTTATTGGAATGCCGGGATCACCTATACAAACCAAAACCTACCGCAAAGTTACAGCAGGTAATACGATTCTTAAAGCAAATAGCCATCATCCAGTTCATACCATTAAAGCCATTCCAGTAAGAGAAATGATACGAGTGTGACGTAATTGTAGTACATATGAGGCAGTTGTATCTGAATGTGCGACCATTAGATCAAGGTTGTCGGGTTATCTGGCCGAGCACTACGGGTTGCTTGAGTGCTCGGCCGAGCACTCGAGCATAATGTTAGTCAATGGGACTAAACCAGGCACCCCCCGCTCGGAAGAGGGGAGGGTGTCTGTTTAATAGAAAAAGGTAAGAATCGCGACTTCTCCTCTTGTATGCTAATTAACTGAATTTGTACGCATTAGCGCACAATACGTCCGCATTAGCGCACAATGCGTACGCATTAGCGTACAAATCAACATTACAGTGCGGGGAAGAGACTCGAGCATTGCGGTCGAGTACACCTGGTGTTCGGCTGAACACTGAGTGGACCCGAGCGTAGGCATGCTAGCGAGTTCGGCCAAGCATGCTCGCTCAACACTAGACATGTGCTTTTGTTTACGATTGACAATTCAGAGGTGAATGCGGTTTCCACGACCCGTGACCAACAATCGGATCGTGGGTCCACATCCATTTTGGATGCAGCCTTATATGAAATGAGGACGAGGCACAGAGGTCATAAAAGCAAATATAACAAAACATCAAAAAATAACATAAATAAAAATTCAACACAATCATCCCCCACATTGGTTCTAACTTTTAGTAGGCAGTTTCCAGCTATTACAAATATTGCATTAAAGCATCTGCCTGTCTTGCATGAGGATGAGACAGTAGCTAACATCCTACAGAGTGGATGCAGAGTCGTCCCTCGTCGAGCCTGCACCTTAGGTAATCTTTTATCACCACCATTTTTTTCTTTGAGAAAAGCAATGTAAAAATGTGGCTTTATACTGAAGGTTTTTTTAGCTGAGGCTTGAACCCATGCAAGACATGCAGGTATGCTGTTCCCATTAAAGTGTTTTGCGATTCTTCCAGTACTGCCACATTCCCTGTGCAGCATAATATTAATTGTAACACGGAGAATGTGGTTTATGTTATTGAATGTACTCATTGTAGACTGCTTTATGTGGGAAGTACTACAAGAAAATTTAAGAACAGGATTCTGGAACATCTGAACTACATTGAGAATCCATCTTATTTGAACATCTCTAATGCAGCCAAGCATTTTATTGACGTACATGCTTGGTCAACTAGGATGTTTTCTGCATATGCCATTGAACACGTTAGACCTTCATCACGTGGTGGAAACATCAGGAACATGGTACTTAGGAGAGAGGCTTATTGGATTTTTCTAGAGATGAGCGAGCACTAAAATGCTCAGGTGCTCGTTATTCGAGTCGAACTTTTCCGGATTCTCGGGTGCTCGTTTCGAGTAACGAACCCCATTGAAGTCAATGGGAGACTCGAGCATTTTTTGCAGGGGAGCGGGGCTCTGCCTAGGGAAGGCTGGGTGAAAACCTGGAAACCTCAGAAAATGATGGAAACACCACGGAAATGGACAGGAAACAGCAGGGGCAGCATGCATGGATGCCTCTGAGGCTGCCTAATCCCACCATTAACCCAAATTCTCAGGCAACAGCCTGGTGGTTACCCTCATGGCAATTGTGCTCACCCAGACCAAGAAAGGCGATGCAAATACCCATCACATGTTAGGGAAGCACCCAACTAGGTGCAACGAAGGTCCATCACCGCCTGCAGGTGACACCACTGCTCATGCTGGCACTGCAGCTGACATCAAGTTTAATATCTGTTCGTATCAGTTGCTGTGGCTGTTGGTGGTATAGTGGTGAGCATAGCTGCTTCCCAAGCAATTGACCTGGGTTCGATTCCTGTCTATTGCAGGAGGCAATTAAAAGAAGATCTAAAAAAAATCAGTACAATATCTAATATGTACCTGGGTAAATTGTTTGGAGAGAGGGCCTGTAGGTGGGGGGAAGGAGGTTTCACTGGAAGAGCCAGAGGAGTGCCCCCCTGGGCTAGAGTGTGTGGTGGTGACAACAGCCGGAATGGATTTGGAAAAACTCTAGTATCAACCGGTATGGTATCGATTCTTCTCAGTTTAATACCGTATACATCCCCTATATTTCATTGATTTTTCGACCACGGAAAACGGAAAAAGAGCTTGCTCTGGCCAGGGGAGTGTCTTTCCCACTGCAGCTAAGGGGACGTGTCCATGCTCTGCCTATCACAGGTCATGAGGCAATTAAAAGAAGAACAAAAAAAAACATCAGTACAATATCTAAGACGTCCCCTATCCGGGTAAATTGTTTGGAGAGAGGGCCTGTAGGTGGGGGGGAAGGAGGTTTCGCTGGAAGAGCCAGAGGAGTGCCCCCTGGGCTAGCGTGTGTGGTGGTGACAACAGCCGGATGTATTTAGAATGACGACGCAGGACCCCATCTTAAAAATTTAGCATCAAC
>ONZH01011633.1:0-34453 GCA_900303285.1 Rhinella marina
CTGACATTTTATACCAAAGGGCACCCCAATGTGTGTGCAGCTGCTGAATACATTAGGATATTATTTTTGCAGTCCTCTATCATGTGCACAGCAACTGCTGCATATGGGAAAGTGAACAAAGGAGGACAGCTGAAAGAAGCTGTGCTTTTCATTCATTTTTACCATGCACACTCTGATATATGAATCTCTGAACGTCCATGACATTCACCATATATAAAACCAAGCTGCTTCCAAGTATTTGCGTCCTTATCTTAAACAATTTTTGTTTTACCGTAATGTTAAATATACTTGAATTATAAATTAATTGTTACAGCATTCAGATGTCCTAAAGATATGATGCAATCAATTTGATATCAGACTTTCACTGTTTGGGTACATCCACCGGGGACAGGAATGCTGTGGCTTTTCCAGCTGGTAGGATCGCATCCACACGCAGCAAACATTTTACGCACTGAAAAAGACCTTCAATGTGGATTTTTACATTTGCAGCATATCAATTTCAGCTGCATCTTTAAAGGGAACCTGTCATCAAGTTTACCATACTAACCATACTACCATACTAACAGCAGAATAAAGTAGACACAGGTGAGTTGATTTCAGCGGTCTGTCATTTATAAGTTAAAAGTAAATGGTTGTCGAGAACCAACATCACAATCATTGCAGACTGGGCCTGGAAAAGAGTCATAGTTATTCATGAATTCCTGCTCTCCCTGCCCACCTGCTGATGACTGACAGTCTTCTTCCTAGTTTTCTCCCTTTCTCTCTAGGAGAGAACTGCCAATCATCAGCAGATGGACAGGGAGAGCAGGAGATTAGTAATAACCATGACTCTTCTCAGGTAGATTTGACTCTTTTCAACTGCAATGATTATGATGCTGGTTCTCTGCAGCCACTTACTTTTAGCTCATGAGTGACACTGATCAGCATTTCTGTCACTAATTTATGCTGCCCTCAGTGAGGTCAGCATAAAGTTGATGACAGGTTCCCTTTAACCCCTTCCCGACCAGCAGCGTACATGTACGGCGCTGCGGGAAGGGACTTGCCGCCCAGCGCCGTAGTACTACGGCACGCTGATCTGGCGGGTGCAGGAGCTGCCAAGTAGCCGGACCCCTGCTGCATACGCCCGCATCGGTGAAGACACCAATGTGGGCGTATTAACCCTTGATGTGCCGCGGTCAGCACTGACCGTGGCACATGCAATGCGGGCGGCAGGAAGGAGAGTCCATCGGGTCCCCGTGCTGCTGTGACGGGGACCCGATGGCTTGGATGGCAGCCAGATGCCTTCCTTAGGCATCATGGCTGCCATCCCTGCGAGCTTGTAAGATCCAGCATTGTAAAGGGGATCAGACCCCTAAAAGTGAAAAAAAGTGAAAAAAATAAAGTTTTACAAAAAATAAGTTTTTTTGTTTTTTTTTTTAAAAGCGCACTTTTACCAAAATAAAGTTAAAAAAATTGGGAAAATATCACATCATCCACAGTGCCAAAACAGCCATTTTTTGGTCACCTTCCCTTACAAAAACTGTAATAGCAGGCGATCAAAAAGGCGTATTTACCCCAAAATGGTACCAATCAAACTGTCATCTCGTCCCGCAGAAATTTAGTCCCTACATGAGACAATCGCCCAAAATATAAAAAAAAATGGCTCTCAGAAAATAGCAACACAAAAAAAAAAGATTTTATTCTGTTCAAAAATGCATCTAATGTGTAAAATTTAACAAAAATAAAAATGGTAGGCATATTGGGTATCGCCACGTACGTAACAAATTGCTCTATAAAAATATTACATGAAATGGCCCCCCAGGTGAATGCTGTAAAAACAAAATTAAAAAAAACTATGCCATAACAGACATTTTTTTCACCTTGCCTCACAAAAAAAAAAAAAAAAAAAACACACAATCAAAGAGCGTATTTACCCCAAAATGGTACCAATCAAACCATCGTCTCGCCCCGCAGAAATTTAGACCCTACCTGAGACAATCGCCCAAAAAATAAAAAAATATGGCTCTCCGAAAATAGCAACACAAAAACAAGATTTTATTCTGTTCAAAAATGCATCTAATGTGTAAAACTTAACAAAAATAAAAATGTTAGACATATTGGGTATCGCCACATCCGTAACAACCTGCTCTATAAAAATATCACATTATATCCCCCCTCAGGTGAATGCTGTAAAAAAAAATTAAAAAACACTATGCCAAAACAGCCATTTATTGGTCACCTATCCTCACAAAAAGTGTAATAGCAAGCGATCAAAAAGGCACATGTACCCCAAAATATTACCAATCAAACCGTCATCTTGTCCCGCAAAAAATTAGACCCTACCTAAGACAATCGCCAGAAAAATAAAAAAAATATGGCTCTCAGAAAATGGCAACACAAAAAAAAAGATTTTATTCTGTTCAAAAATGCATCTAATGTGTAAAACTTTCCAAAAATAAAAATGTTAGACATATTGAGTATCGCCGCATCCGTAACAACCTGCTCTATAAAAATATTACATGAGATGGCCCCCAGGTGAATGCTGTAAAAAAATTTTTTTAAAAAAAACCATGCCAAAACAGCCATTTTTTTCCCTCTTGCCTCACAAAAAGTGTAATAGCAGGCGATCAAAAAGGTGTATTTAACCCAAAATGGTACCAATCAAACCGTCATCTTGTCCCGCAAAAAATGAGACCCTACCTGAGACAATCGCCAGAAAAATAAAAAAAAATATGGCTCTCAGAAAATGGCAACACAAAAAAAAGATTTTATTCTGTTCAAAAATAAATCTAATGGGTAAAATTTAACAAAAATAAAAATGGTAGACATATTGGGTATCCCGCATCCATAACAACCTGCTATATAAAAATATCACATGATTTGCCCCCTCAGGTGAATGCTGTAAAAAAAAAATAAAAAATACTATGCCAAAACAGCTATTTTTTTCACCTTGACTCACAAAAAGTGTAATACCAAGCGATCAAAAAGTCTTATGGTACCAATGAAAACGTCACCAAAATGGTACCAATGAAAACACCTCATCCTGCAAAAATTGAGCCCCTACATAAGACAATAACTGAAAAAAATAAAAATCAATGGCTCCCGCAAACCAATCCATCAAAATCTGTTCTGCAAAATCCATATGGCACTCCTTCTGTTCTGAGTCCTGCCATGTGCCCCCACAGCAATTTACCACCACATATGGGGTGTTGCCATATTCAGGAGAAAATGGGGAACAAATTATGTGGTGCTTTTCTCCTGTTACCCCTTGTGAAAATGAGAAATTTGGGGCTAAAGCAACATTTTATTGGAAGAAATTAAACTTTTCATTTTCACAGCCAAGTGTTTCCAAATTCCGTAAAACGCTTAGGGGGTCAAAGTGGCCAGTACACCCCTAAATATATTCTTTGAAGGGTGTAGTTTCCAAAGTGGGATCACTTTATGAGGGTTTCCACTGTAGGGGTACATCAGGGTCTCTCAATTACAAAATGGTGCCGAAAAACCATTCTAGCAAAATCTGCCTCCAAAATTTGTATGGCGCTCCTTTCCTTCTGACGACTGCCACAAACCCATAGAGACGTTTACCACCACATATGGGGTATTTCTGTAAACCGCAGAATCAGAGCAATGTATATTGAGGTTTAGTTTGCTGTTAACCCTTGCTGTGTTGCAAGGAAAAAATTATTAATATGAATAATCTACTAAAAAAGTGAAATTTTGAAATTTCACCTCCATTTTTCTTTAATTCTTGTGGAACACCTCAAGGGTTAACAAAGTTTGTAACATCAGTTTTTTATAATTTGAGGGGTGTAGTTTCTAAAATGGGGTCATTTATGGGTGGTTTCCATTACATAAGCCCCTCAAAATCACT
Organism: Rhinella marina; assembly: GCA_900303285.1. Classification (NCBI taxonomy): domain Eukaryota; kingdom Metazoa; phylum Chordata; class Amphibia; order Anura; family Bufonidae; genus Rhinella; species Rhinella marina. Next base: position 3,851 of record ONZH01011633.1, read on the forward strand.
TTATATCTGAATTGGTGCTTAAAAAAATGGTTTTGGAAATTTTGTTGAAAATTTGAAAAATTGCTTCTAAACTTCTATGCCTTCTAACGTCCGAAAAAAGTAAAATGACATTTATAAAATGATGCCAACATAAAGTAGACATATGTGGAATGTAAAATAATAACTATTTTTGGAGGTATTACTATGTATTTTGAAAGTAGAGAAATTGAAATTTGGAAATTTGCTAATTTTTCCAAATTTTTGGTAAATTTGGAATTTTTTTATAAATAAAAATAAAATATTTTGCCACAAATTTACTACTGTCGTGAAGCACAATATGCGACGAGAAAATCTCAGAATGGTTTTGATATTTAAAAGTGTTCCAAAGTTATTACCACATAAAGTGACACATGTCAAATTTGCAAAAAATGGCCTGGGCAGGAAGGTGAAAACAGGCCCGGGGTTGAAGGGGGTTAAACTGCAGATTTCAACCCTTAAAGGGGTTTTCCGGGAATTCACTATGGATGAGCTATCCTCAGGATAGGTCATTAGTATCTGATCGGTGGGGTCCGACACTCAGGACCCCGGCCGATCAGCTTTTTGAGATGGCACCGGCCCTCTCATGAGTGCTGCAGCCTTCTCTTAGCTTTTCCTAGGCCAGTGACGTCATGTTCATCAGTCACGTGGCCTAGGAGCAAGTGAAGGGGCTGAGCACGTTAACAAGCACAGCCTCTGTACAATGTACGGCGCTCTGCTTGGTACTCTGCGAGAAGGCAGCAGCGCTCATAGGAGCGCCGGTACCTTCTCAAACAGCTGATCAGCGGGGGTCCCGGGTGTCGGACCCCCACCGATCAGATACTGATGACCTATCTTGAGGATATATACCATTGATTTATACCATTTTTTTAATGTCATTCTCATCTTCAGTGTGTGTTTTGTGTGGTTCACACCATACACCTCTCCACAACGTTGTCACATTCTTTACACTTATTTTTTCATACATATTTTCACTTAGGTTCGTTCACACATAACTTTATTACACATTATCATTCACTAACAACCAGTCACATTATTTCTTCACTTCATGAAATAATTCACTTCATTTTTCCTCATTTCACTTACACATTCACAATTATTGCTCATATTGTTAATATATTTGTTAATTATCATGGCATTCATCAGAATTATTTATATATATTTATGTATTCGGCATTCTAATCAATGTTTTGGTTTTGAGTGGCTTCAGTTGATACCACTATAGTCAAGATATGCGGCTGCAGTGAGAATTATTCTTACACTATGCGCAAAAGGATCCAGACTGATGCGTTCACAGTCTCGCGATACTTACATCGCGCAGCTGTGTCTGTCATCACCCAATGTAACTCAAGTCACATGACTTCTCACGTGACTAACTTCGATCCGGCATGCCAATGTGACATGCCGGTACTTTGTCTATTCAGCTCACTTGTTATTTTCTGTGCCGCCCTGTTTGAACAGATGGTACTAATTTTCTTAATAGGGGGATATTTCTGATTGCGGATTGTTGGCTTTTTAAAGGGGTTGTCCGGGTTCAGAGAAGAACCCGGACATACCTGCAATTTCACCCAGGCAGCCCGCCTGAAGAGGGCATCGGAGCATCCTATGCTCCGATGCCCTCCTTTGCCCTGCGCTAATTAGCGCAGGGCAAAGGAATTTCGCCGGGTTCCGGTGACGTACCGGTCCCTGCCGGGCAGAGGCTTCCGCCCGGCAGTGAGTCGGTGACGTCATCGGCGCTGATGGACAGGCTTCAGCGCTGCCCTAGCCAGTAAAACGGCTAGGGCAGCGCTAAAGCCGGCCCATTAAGGCCGGTGACGTCACCGAACTCACTGCCCGGGCGGAAGTACCGCCCGGCAGCGAGTATTTACAAAACAAGAGACCTTGCCCTGCGCGATCTAGCGCAGGGCAAGGGGGGGGCATCGGAGCATGAGATGCTCCGATGTCCTCTTCAGGCAGGCTGCCTGGGTGAAATTGCAGGTATGTCCGGGTTCTTCTCTGAACCCGGACAACCCCTTTAAGGTGCGCTCCCCAGGGATAAAGCCCCCCCCCCCGATAAAGGTACGCCGAAACGTGCATTGGGGCTGGCGTCATCCCTGAGGAGACACTTATGGGTATGTGTTCATTTGTATGATACAAATTTTTATGTTTTGCACTTGCACTTATGTTTGGATGTCGCCTTAGTGTCCTGCACATGTTTTTACGATATGTATATATTGTTTTTTTATTTAACAATAAAATATGTGATTAGCCTTATGCGGTCTGGTCCTTCTATATAGGTGTTATATTAGTTACTTTGGCCATTGGCATAATTTCCTTCATAGTCTATATAATATTAGGTGATAGTACTTGGCTGATATTAACTGCCCATCACCCTTAACAAAGCTCTATTTGTGTATACATTTTAAGAACTTTTTTAAGGAAGAGATCTCTTGTTTTTTTTGTGCACTTTGATCTTCAATAAAGCCGTCCACATAAGTTCTTGCAAGGAGTATGCTGCAGATTTATGGTTAGGAGAGTCCTTCTGCAATTACTTTCATAAGAAGGGTATGTGGTACCATTATACTTGAAATTGCTCTCCATTCATGACACGGCCCTGTTCTTGAGATAGAAGAGGCTCCAAGAGGTGGGACCTGAACCTTCTGGACATTCATGGCATATCCTATTGATAAGCCATAAATGTCCACATGGGAATAAACATTTCAGTGCTGGCCCAAGCCACTGTGCACCCTTGCACCCTTGTTTTTTTCCCCCATTATTCTCGACTTATTACCTAATAATGATAAAGTGAAAACATAATGTTAAAAATCTTTGCTAATTTATTGAAAAGGACAAACTAAAATATTGCACTGACATAGGTATTCAGACCCTTTACTCAGTACTTAGTTGAAGCAGCTTTGGTAGTGATTTCAGTCTCCAGTCTTCTTGGGTATGATGCCACAGGCTTTGCACACCTGGATTTTCTGCCATTCTTGTCTGCAGATCCTCTGAAGCTCTGTCATGTTGGATCGGGACCATCAGTGGACAGCCATTTTCAGGTCTTTTCAGAGATGTTCGATTGAGTTCAAGTCAGGACTCTGGCTGGGCACCTAAAAGACATTTACAGTTTTCCCTAAGCCACTCCTCTGTTGTCTTGCCTGTGTGCTTAAGGTCATTGGCCCTGATTTATCACACCTTCACTCCAGAATTCTGTCTTCAAAAAGTCGCACGATAGGGCTTTTGCGACTTTTTTGCGCATTTTTTTGCGACTTTTTGCATGTGTACACAACTCACTCCAGTTTGTAATATGGGTGGAAAAGTGGGTGTGGTTAGCCATGTTAATGAGTTTCACTCCAGATTTATCATTGCGACTTTTTAAAAAAAGTCGCAAAATAGTCGCAATCTCACTCCAGGAGGAGGGTGGAGTAGGAAAAGTGGAGTAGCTTCTCTAGACAGAAGTGTTAGGTTTAAGGACAAGCCACATTTATCAAACAACCTGTGACGTTTGATAAATGTGGCAGAAAGTACTCCAACACAGACTGAAGCAAAACTGACTTCAAATATTTTCCTAATGATAAATTCCCCCCATTGTCTTTTTGGAAAGTGAACCTTTGTCCCAGTCTGAGGTCCAGAGCATTCTGGACAAAAATCACAGAAAAAGATCCTGTACGATGTAATAAATGAATATGCGGATGTGCATGGCTACATTTATAAAAGAAAAATCACAGAAAATAATGCACTAACACAATAGATGCAAACATTATATATGGACTAAGCCCTCACTCTGATATGATCAAATCTAAGACTCTCAATATATTTTGATCAAAACACATCTGTGCTCGCCTACCTGTGCCAAGGTGGTCTCAGTCATGCAGGACTTACTATAAATCTATCTATCTATGACGTTGGATATCTACATTCAGGAGGGTAGAACATGCACATATAGTGTGCTGCTCCTAGCTACCTCTGTGTACATCAAGCAACCAGCAAGATGAAGAGCAAACACAGCTTTATGTACTATCTAATCAAGATCGCCTGTGGGACAGGCAGGGCAAAAGTGCACAAAAATGCTACTTCCAAGATAAAGTAGAAGCGCATTCACACTTGAAGGTGCCACTCCTTCAAGTGTATACCACAGACTAAACAAAAATCACAGAAAAAGATTAAAAGAAAACATCCTGCAAGATCTAATAAATGAATATGTGGATGTGCATAGCTACATTTATAAAAGAAAAGAAAGAAAGCACTCTGGATCAGGTTTTCATTATTATCTCTGTTCTTTGCTCCATTCAGCTTTCTCTCAACTCTGACTGGTCTCCCTATCCGAACTACTTAAAAACACCCCCACAGCACAATGCTGTCACCACCACACTTCACCATAGGTATAATATTGGGCAGGTGATGAGCAGTGCCTGGTTTTCTTCAGACATGATGCTTATGGCTCATGAACGTATTTTCTTTCCGCATCTGTTCCGTTTTTTTTGTGGACCATATGCGGAACCATTCACTTCAATGGCTCCGCAAAAAAACGAAGGTACTCCGTGTGCATTCTGTTTACGTATGTCCGTATTTCCGTTCCGCAAAAAAGTAGAACATGTCCTATTAATGTCCGCATTACGGACAAGGATAGTACTGTTCTATTAGGGGCCAGCTGTTCCGTTCCGCAAAATACGGAATGCACACGGACGTCATCCGTGTTTTTTCATACGGTGGTGTGCATGAGCCCTTAGAATAAGGCCTCAAAGTTCAATCCTGGATTCATCAGACCAGAGATTCTAGTTTCTCCCAGTCTTTTTCCCCAGATTACTTAGGTTGTTTGCAAGGCCAGCTTTAGGATGAGTCCTAATTGTTCCAAACTTCTATTTTAGAATTATGGAGGCCACTGCGCACTTGGGAACTTTTAGTGCACAGATTTTTATGTACCCTTCTCCAGATCTGTGCCTTCATACAATCCTGAACTCTACAGGCAGTTCTTACCTCCTCATTGCTTGGTTTTACTGTAGATATGCATTGTCAACTATTAGACCTTATATAGACAGTGGGGAGTATTTCCAAATCATGTCTAATCAACTGAATTTTCCACAGGTGGACTCCAATCTAGGTATAGTAACATCTCAAATATTTTAGTTTTTCATTTGTAATAAATGTGCAAAAATTTCAAAAGTTCTGTTTTCTCTTTGTCAGTATGGATATTGAGTTCAGATTGATGTGGGAAAACTGATTGCACTGTAGTAGGATAAGCCATCAACTGTAGATTGGTGATGAGGTCTGATTCCTATGGATAAAAAGTGTATTTTTACGTTGTGATGAGAGATGAGCAAATTAATTCATACTAATTGACTTGTTCATCAAAATGAGTTCTTCAGCAGACAGGTGCTGTCCCCGCAGCTAAAGAAGCTCCTTCCTCTGCAGTTTGATTGACAGGAGGCTCCAGCTATCGCCGCATAAACAGTCACAACTTTGGCAGTGGCATCAGAGCTTCTGCAGTTGCACCGCTACTCGGAGCAGCAGTTTGTCCGGCCAGGGTGAGATGTCGGCCCTGTCAAACAAGCGGTGGGGAGACCTCATGAGCAGCAGGGACAGCCACTTGCTGCTCAAGAACTCTTTTTTTGATCGAATCGATTCACTCATCTCTGGTTATGATCCAGTTATTGGTTAAAAAAAAAACATTCAATACTATAGCAAAAGTGAACATGGGCCTATATATTTTTAAATGCTCCACACCTTCTGTGTTTTATGTGATTTGCGCAGAGCTGCGTTTATTTCCATTGTGATCAATAAGGCGGAATCATAGCTAAATTCCTTGTCCCACAACCTATGAAAAAAACTAAAAAAACTAACCCTGTATGCATTTGTGTAGACATCATCTGAGTAACGGTGCATTTAGACAGGGCAACATGAAGCTGATTGCTGAGAGGGAAGCATTTTCTCACGACAGTCGGCTGCTTGTTCAGTAGATAAGGCTGCTGCATTTACATGCAGGGATCACCTCTGCAGTATGAGGATGTGCGGTCGTTATTGTGATTGTTTGTCCTCAGACAGGTGCATTGTTTCTAGGCAGCAGATCGCTGTTCAGACAGCATGATCTGCTGCCCAGGAATGATAATATAGGTGTCTGCACGAATGACAAGATCGGCGGCACCTTTATTAGGGAAGATTGTCAGGAATCTTGGGGCGGTTAGGTGTAATTACACTTGCTCACCACTACCCCTGTTACGGCTAGGATGTAAACATTGAAGAGGAGGCAGCGCTGGCACGGTGCGCGCCTCCTCTTCAAACAGCTGATCGGCGGGGGTGCCGGGTGTCGGACCCCCGCCGATCTGATATTGATGACCTATCCTGAGGATAGGTCATCAATATATATAACTTGGAGAACCCCTTTAAGTATTACAGCTCTGTTGCAAGTTCTACGAAGATATAATGTCTCCTGTAGCACTCTGTGGGATTGTACTGTACCTCAATATGCCTTGATTTCATGTGAAGGCATACCAGTTTTTTTTTCATGAATTGATAGTTTAAAAAATTGTGATGGCTCTATTGCATGCCACATTACAGAGGAATTTAAAGGAGTAATAATTATTTTTTATCAATTACCCGCAACATGCCCCCTGAAATAGAAGATTCATACATAACGTGCTCACACAGCTCTGGTCTGAAAAGATGTGTGGTATTAAAGGGTTAATGATGAGGAAAGATGTTCGGTTTGGCAAATAATTCAGTCCTAAATATCTGGAATAATTTCAAAACCAGAATACAGTTCAGCTATGGATTATACATGGCTTTAGGGTGCAAGTTACACTTTGTCCAGTAGATGGCAGAAAGTTATCCTTGCAGTTACTATACGTAACGTACATTATAAAAATAAATACTTCTGAAAAAATAAGCAATAAATCTGTGTATCATTTTACACTGCAAGTACCCTGTCTTCCATATCTATATCATGTATATTATCTCATTGAAGTAGTGCATGTCCCAAATTTCACATCACATGGTCACATATTAATTGCTTGGTCAGTTAACTTATTTACCAAGATTGCACAAAGCACTGCTAAGGACAAACAATAGTACTATACATATATTAAGCCTGAAGTGGAGTACTTACATACGTCATAATAAGGTCTCCTGCACACGTCTGTATCCGTTTTTGCGGTCTGCAAAACACAGATACTGGCCACGTGTGTTCTGCATTTTGTGGATCGGTACGCCCTGCCCTCAGTTAGAAATGCCTATTCTTGTCTGCCACATGGACAAGAATAGGACATGTTCTATTCTTTTTGTGAGGCTGCAGAACGGAAATACGGAGGTGGACAGCACACGGTGTACTGTCCCCATCTTTTGCGGCCCCATTGACATGAATGGGTCCACATTCAAACTTCAAAAAAGACAGATCAGATGCAGACCAAAACTACAGTCGTGTGCATGAGACCTACATCAGTAAGGTCCATAAGGATTTGGGATTTATTTGAAAGCAATGTCATGGCTCTGTCAACCTCATTCCCATGTACCGTATGTACCGTATATTTCACTCCATAAGACGCATCGAGGATTGAGAGGAGAAAAGTAATTTTTTCATCAGACCTCAGATCAGGCCGCCAATCTTTATCAGACCCCCAAATCAAACCCCCAATTCTCATCAGACCTCAAATCAGACCCTCAACTCAGACCCCCAATCTTCATCAAACCCCCAAATAAGACCCCCAATGCTCATCAGACCTCAGATCAGACTCTCAAATCAGACCTCAGATCAGACCCCCAATCTTCATCAAACCCCCAATGCTCATCAGACCTCAGATCAGACTCTCAAATCAGACCTCAGATCAGACCCCAATCTTCATCAGACCTCAGATCAGATCCCCAAATCAGACCCCCAATCCTCATCAGACCTCAGATCAGACCCGCTTCCTCATCAGACCCTCAAAATAAATAAATAAATTAATTAATGAACGGCACTACCACTCACGGATCCAGAACACTTTTCCTGCATTCACTCCTCCCTTTTCTTCTCCGGGCACTGCGTCAGAGTGTGTCAGGTCATAGTGAGCACTTACCTGTACTACATCCTGACGTACAACGTATGCAGTCAGGACACAGTACATTATGGTGCCAGGAAAAGACCAGGAGTACAGCCAGTACCAGGAGCACTGTATGCACTGCTCCATGGTCCTACTGTTTACTAATGGGCACTTCCATGATGAAACTGCTCGTTAGTATTCACTTCATAAGACACACTACCATTTCCCCACACTTTTGTCTTATGGAGAGAAAAACATGGTATTTTCTAAAAGTAGACACTTGGAATGTTGTCAAAATGCACTCAGCATGTTATACATGCATAAAATGCATAAAAGTTAATATTAGTGGTTTAAAATGTGGCCCAAGCAGAAAGTTAGATGGACCACAACTCATCAAAATAAAAGTTCAACATGTGCAGAGTTCATATATACCACAAATGTATATCTAAACAAGAACGTGTGCTTTCAAAAGCGCTAAAATAGAGGCTATGCAATATCAACCACAAATGTGTTACAAATATACACTGTGCATGGCAAATAGCTGCCATATTACCAAAATCTACATTTTCTGAGAGCGCACAGTATACCATGTATAAAAAATACAACTTAATAATTAATACACAACCACCTTCATGCAACTTTGTAGCATACATTGATTATAAGTAGAAACTGCTTGTGTCCTTATGAAAATATAATATACTCTGGAAAAACTGTGTAGGATGTTCACACATTCTACATATGTCTACATGTAAAGGTATGCAAAAAATGCAGGGGCGCGGCAACCAACTTTTGCATACAAATATAGTGGATTATATAAATATATAATTTTCCATCCCTCTATCCATAAACCTAATATAATCCCTTAACTAAGGTCACTTTTTACAGGTGTAATATAGATACTTTATCGCTCCTGTATTATGGACACAACATTTGAACCTTTTGTGGCTTATCAGAAAAGGAGTTAGAGCACCATAACTCTATTTCTGAAGAATTCCGTGAGGTCCCGCTGTTACCTTCATGATATGGGCACCAAAAAGCACCTGCGTTGCACTTATCTAAAAAACAAACACTTTTGTTTTTTTTTCAAACTAATTGAAAAGGATCTTTTGTGGCAACTGTCAATGAGTGAAATTGTATTTTATGAGTGATGGAAATTTTTCCCATTTGTAAGAAGTATATTAGATATTCCTCTCTAGAGATCATCTTTATTGCTATTACTGTAGAGTGAGATGGGTATTGATAGAGATGTGGTTAACATATGAAATATACAGCATATGGTATGGATGGATAGGAACTATATAAAATGTAAACTTTATTGATATTTGTGTCAGTGTGTGTAGTGCAAGTGCTGCAACCAGGGCCGGACTGCCCGTCTGGCACTTCTGGCAAATGCCAGAATGGCCGCTGCCCTCCGTGGGCTGGTCCCGTACTCCCCGTGTCGCACAGATGGGGGTGGCGGCTGGGCAGAGGGAGATGAGCACTTCCATTGTGGAAGCGCTCATCTCCATAGTCATCTGTATCGCCGTCCTCAGGACGGCGATACAGATGCCTGTATTGTACTGCGGGGCAGGGGAGGGAGAGGCGTCTCCCCTGCCCGTTCCTCTGATAGGCTGCAGGCACTAGGCCTGCAGCCTATCAGGGGACGGCTCAGGCGGCGCGATGGTGTCATCGTGCCGCCTGAGCCGTACAGCACGGGACACAGGCCGGAAGAGACCTGCATCGCATCGCTGCCAGCCTGATGGAGGTAAGTATTAGTGTTAATTTTTTTTTATTGTAGCACGGACCGGAGCTCTATTGGGGGCACTGGGGGCATTTTTAGCGGCACATGGGGGCATTTTTACTGGCACATGGGGGCATTTTACTGGCAGTGGGGGCATTTTTACTGGCACATGGGGGCACTGGGGGCATTTTTAATGGCACTGGGGGCATTTTTTACTGGCACATGGGGGCACTGGGGGCATTTTTAATGGCCACTGGGGGCATTTTTACTGGCACATGGGGGCACAGGGGCATTTTTAATGGCACATGGGGGCACAGGGGGCATTTTTATTGGCACATGGGGGCATTTTTACTGGCACATGGGGGCACTGGGGGCATTTTACTGGCACTGGGGGCATTTTTACTGGCACATGGGGGCACTGGGGGGCATTTTTACTGGCACTGGGGGCATTATTACAGGCACTGGGGCATTTGTACTGGCACATAGGGCACTGGAGCATTTCTTACTGGCACATGGGGGCACTGGGGGCATTTCTTACTGGCACTTGGTGGCATTTATTTATGGCATGGGGGCACTTTTACTGGCACTGGGGCATTTTTCTGGCACATGGGGCACTGGGGCATTTTCTTACTGGCACATGGGGGCACTGGGGGCATTTCTTACTGGCAGATGATTTTGGGGGGAAAACTTCTGGTGCATTATTGGGGCATTTCTTACTGGCACATTATTGGGGTGAAATTTTGGGGGCACTTCTTACTGGCACATTGGAAGCATTGTTACTTCTGGGGCACAGTGGGGACATTAGTACTGTTGGGAGCACTATTACTAACAAGTGCACTCTGGCAGAGAATTATTAGTTGGGACTTTGGGGGCACTATTACTGTGGGGGGCGCTATTACTGTGGGGGGCACCCTGGCACAGTATTAGCGCAGTTATTTCTAGGGGGCGTTATGTTCACACTATTACGGGGCACTATTTGCTGGGCACAGTTATTTTAGGACACTGTGTGCCAATAATTATTGAAGGGCACTCTCTGTGTGGTACTAGTGGCACAGTACTGGGGGTGGTAGGATGATTTGTCCAGAAGACGGGAGGATGATGGAAAAGTAGTAAACTAAGATTTTTTTCTGTCAAACTGCAGAGATGGCTGAAAAATGGCGTCTGGTCTGAAAGGAGAAGATGAGGAAAGAGAAGATCTACATCAGAGGAGATGTCACTGGATGTAAGAGGTATGAGGCACTGTATCAGGCTACATTCACACGAACATTGTGTTTTGCAGTCTGCAAATTGCGGATCCGCAAAAAAAGGATGATGCTCCGTATGGCATCCATTTTTTTTGCAGATCCACTGTAACGATGCCTATCCTTGTCCGCAAATGGACAAAAATAGGAATGGACATACAGATGCGGACAGCACACAGTGCTCATTGAAGTGAATGGGTCCGCATCTGAGCCGCAAAAACGGAGGCTGAAAAAACAACTGTGGTGTGAATGTAGCCGTACCCTGTATGTTCTGTAGTGATATATGTAATGTTAGGAGGAGGGAAAAGGTTAGGGTGAGAATTTGGCATGGGGGGTTCAATTTTTGACTTGGCCGGCAGAAAAGCTAGGTGCACCAACGCTGAGGAAAGGGGGGGTGGCCCAAGCTGAACTCTTGCACCAGGGCCCATGAGCCTTTAGCTATGCCCCTGATCTTCCCCCTGAAGCTGCAGCTGCACGCCGCACTTTAATCCTATTGCCACTCGCTGCGGCCGACCGCTGGGCCGCCTGTACCCCTCCCTGCTGCGTGGCTCATCTTTACCTCCTCATGATGGCCGCAGGAGGTCAAAAGCCGGCACCCGCAGCAGCCAATGGAGAAGCAGCTTCTCACTGCTAGAGGCTCCTTCCTGGCTGTGCAGGTCCCACCCTGCCGCCATGCTCACAGCTCCAGTCAGTGAGTCAACGCAGCGGCGGGTCAGGCTCTCACAGCAGGAAGAGGAGCAGCTAGTGAGACGGACAGACATTAAAGAAACATGAAAAACCAGCAGCGAGGCTGGGAAGGTTGGTTCACTGGCTGTAGTGTAAAAAATAAAATTATTAAACGCCCCCCCCGGTGAACTACAACTCCCAGCATGCACTGACAATCATAAACTTTCAGGACCTGCTGGGAGTTGTAGTCCTCCAGAAACATATAATAAACATACATTGAACATCTAAGGGCACTATTAAGGCCCTTTTAGATGGGCCGATGTGTCTCCCTGCCCGAGCGCCAATCAGCGACATCGGCGCTCATGCAGGGAGCCTTTACACAGCCCGATGAATCGAACGCCGGGCCGCACGAGTGTTTGCTGTATCACTCGTGTGGCCGGGAAGCTCCATACTGTCAGGCGCACATCGCCTGTTTACACAGGGTGATGTGTGCCCGACAGATTGGATCTTTTGTACAAACCAAAAGATCCAATCAGCCGACAAACAAGCGTTTTGCTCGTTCGTCGGCTGATTAGGGCCACTTTTACACGGGCCGATTATCGGCACTAGCGTTCCTAGGAACGCTTTTTTGGCCGATAATCGGCCCGTGTAAAAGGACCTTTACACATCAATCTGTGTAATAGGGCCACTGATGAACTGAAAGACTTTTGACATGTCACAGAGACATATCAAAAGGTTTGATCAGTCCGGGTCTGAGTTCTAGACCCGTACCCTATCAGGAGATATAGCTTTTCCATCTCTCTCTGCAGGGGGCGGTTTATTTACCTTGTTTGGTGTGGTTTACGTTTATTAAATTATTATATTTTAATAATTTTTAGGGTCTCTAAAAGGGTTGGCTGTGACTTTAAAAAGTCGAGGCATGTGGGCCTCTTTGATTTCAAAATTCCAGGGCTGAATTTCAGTCCCAGTCCGGCCCTGGCTGCAACTTATTTGACACCTCAGTCTGAGTGCGGGCAAACAACTGGGTAAAGACTTCAATAAAAGGCCTAATTAGGTGCAGAGGGTTGATTAGATGAGCAAGCTCTTTTCTGTAAAAAAAAAAAAAAAAGAAAAATAGACCACCAGAAGAGACAATCATAGAGCAAGTAAGTAAGCAATAAACCTGTGTATCATTTTACACTGCAAGTACACTGTCTCCCGTAGCTACAGTATGTAAATTCTCTCACGGAAGTATTGCATGTCCCAAATTTACTAAGATTACACAAACCACTTCTAAGGACAAACTATAGTGCTATATATATATATATATATATATATATATATATATATATATATTAAGCCTGAAGTGGAGTTCTTACAGACATCAAGCATGTTACCCCTCCCCTTGGGGCAATGTACAGTTATACAGGGAGAGTAGGATCAATACTTCATGTTCTCTATGTGCACCTTGTCAGCTCTTCCACCACTGCACTCTCCTACTCCAGGTGAAGGGGGGATCATGTTTCAGTCTGGTCTATCTCAGGCTGTATAGCAACTAGAGATATGTGCCAGGCCTTGTTTTAAAGCAGTGATAGCTGCAACAGAGCCAGAGATATGACCTTTAGAAACCAATTTGGGATTAAGAGCTGCAGGTACAAGTATATTCAACTCCACACTCTGGCTGTATCACAGGCTGTATTGCAGTTAGCACTGGTTAGTTGTCAGCTGAGGGGGATCATGTTTCAATCTGGTCTATCTCAGGCTGTATAGCAACTAGAGATATGCACCAGGTCTTGTTTTAAAGCAGTGATAGCTCCAACAGAGCCAGAGATACGATCTTTAGAAACTAAGTTGGGAGTAAGAGCTGCAGGTATATTCAACTCCACACTCTGGCTGTATCTCGGGCTCTATTGCAGTTAGCACTGGTTAGATTGTCAGCTTTAAAGCAAGACTTGGCTCATATTTCTAACTGCTATACAGCCTGATATACTGTTATCACTAGCAGTGATGTGTCATTCTAGCACATGTGACTGCTGGGGCTAGTTATTGACAGTAGCGGTCACGGGACCTCACCGATCCTGGTCCGGCAAGAATCTGAAAAGGACAGGACAGGAGAGGCAGCAGGAATGGCTTGACTGTGAACAGGTGAGAAGTGTTTTTTTTTCCTTTGGGCACATGTTCCAGACACTGATAATGCCTGCTGCTAAGCAAGACAACCCCTTTAAGGTTCCACTTATTTTCTTGTATAATAGAAACATAGAAGATTGACGGCTGAAAAAGACCACCTGGTCCATCTAGTCTGCCCTTTTATTATTCCTTTATTGTTATCTTAGGATAGATACATGTTTATCCCAGGCATGTTTAAATTCAGTTACTGTGGATTTATCAACCGCCTCTGCTCGAAGTTTGTTCCAAGCTTCTACTACTCTTTCAGTGAAATAATATTTTCTAATGTTGTTCTTGATTTTTTCCCAACTAACCTCAGATTGTGCCTCATAATTGTGCCAAGCTGTACATAGCAAATGCGGCCTCTGCTAGCCTGTAATTAGAAAGTGCTCACATACTGTAAGTATCGCTTAGTGATCACCATACCTTGTCAACATAGTCATACCTTTCTGACATGCAGGCAGTGTCTACACAGTGCTACAGGTTGTCCACATAGCTCCTAATTGATGCCAAATTTGGCCTCCAAAGGGCCTAAATATTCTCCAAATATATTGCAAATGAGTATCATACATTCCATATATAAATACTGAATTCTGGTGAAAATGTAGTACTGTTATTGTCCTTATAGTGCCTACAATTCCTCATTTCTCACATCATAGAGCAGAAATAACTTACCTCCTCTATGTGGCCCTTACTAAAGGCTATGCAGGAGAGTCATGCTGCACTCTGATGGCTGAAGCAAGTAATAATAGCAATGGCTCATTAACATTACTAGGATTACTGCACAATAAAGATGAGCAAATCAATTCATAAGAATCGATTTGCACCTACACCTGCCACTGATTGTCCCTGAAGCTGAGGACGCTCTCCTTGCCACTTGATTGACTGGACTGGACACCTCGCCTGGCTCTGCTTCTGCTCCTGGAGCAGCAAATGTTCATGGGCCACTACCCGAAAGTGTAGCAGCTCAAGATTGTCAGGGCTGGGCAAGATGTCTGGCCCTGTCAATCAAGCGGAAAGGGGAGCATCCTCAGCTTCTGGAACAACCAGTCGCAGTTGCAGGACCCTGCTTGATGAGACGAATAGATTCTAACAAATTGATTCCAGGGATGCTCCTAGCCTTTCTGCTGCCTGAGGTGAAAACAGAAACTGTGCTCCCCATTCCAATTTCTTCACCTACCCCCTTCCATCCAGCCCTACTGTTAAAATATACACATACCTCTTACATCCAGTGACATACCTCTTACATCCAGTGACTCTGACGTTCTCTTTCTTTATCTTCTCCATTCAGACCAGATCGCCATGATGATTTCTTTAAGCCATCTTTTGTCTCTGCAGAATTTGACAGACATCTTAGTTTCCTACATTTCCATCCTCCTCCCCACCTTCTGAAGACCCCATCCTGCCACCTCTAATACTGTGCCCACTGTGCTTCCCAATACTATGCTGCAGAAACAGATAATCCCCCTGAAAATACTATCACCACACAGCTAGTTCCCCTTCAATAATTTTTGGCACACAGTTCCCTAAACAATAACTGTGCACAGCAAATAGTGTTCCTGAAACGTATAGTGCTGTAAACATAGTGTCCTCCAAAAATAATTGTGCAAAACTGATACTGTGCCAGGGTACCTCCCAATGTAACATTTCTTCCAAAAGTCCCACCAATAGTAAGAATTACCTGCCAGAGTGCACTACGTGGTAACATCGGTTCTCCTGATGAAGCTGTGAGCGAAACGCGCGTCGGGATAAAGACGGCCACGGTCGAGTAACATATTTTATGTATATGCTTTAGTCAGATGCTATAATGTCTAATGTGATAACATATGGGACTCTAGTTACTTTTGCACTTGCACTTTAAATATAGTTATCCATTGCATATTGATGTAGAGCTAGTCCCTATGTTAACTCATGTTAACTTGTACAACAGAGTGTATTTATACCATGACCTGGTAATGCTGTCTTGTGGTGCTGCCTACTAACTGTAACTATTGTCCACCACCTTATATGTTTGTATATTTTAAGATAATGAAATAAACGAGTGTTTTTACAATATGGGGTTGTTGATTAATTTTGATGTGTTGTAATGGAGGGCTCTCTTTATATGTGTACCCCAGGTTTGTAAGGTTGAACATAGTGCCCCACCTATTGGTGTATTGATACGTGGTAACAGTGCACTCAATAGTAATTATGTCCCTCATTTTGCCCCCACAAGTAATCATGCCCCATAGTGCTCCCAGTAGTAATAAATCCCACCATAATGTGTGCCTGTACAAAAAATCCCCCCTTATAATGTGTGCCAGTACAAAAAATGGTCCCTTATAATGTTTGCCAGTAAAATAATTCCCCTTTGCAATGTGTGCCAGTACAGAAATGCGCCCTTATAATGTGTGGCAGTAAAAAAATACCCCCTTATGTGTGTCAATACAAAAAAATGTTCCCTTATAACGTATACCAGTACAAAAAAACCTTTTATTACCCCCTGTAGAACAAATGTCCCGATAGTGGCCACCTTAGAATGTGTTCCAGAACACAAATATATTGTATGCGCTAAGTACAAAAATGCCCTCTTACAGTTACAGTATCTGCATGTACAAAAAAATGCTCCCTTATAACGTGTGTCTGTCCAAAAAAACAACTCCATTTTAGTGCCCCCAGTAGAACGGATGTCCCCATAGTGGCACCCTTATAATGTGTGCCAGTACAAAAATGCTTATTTTTACAGCCGCAATGTTCCCATAGTGCTTTCTTTTGGGGCCCAACAGCATGTTGCCAAATAAAATTAATAAACTCAAATACTTACCTCCATTCTGCTGTCAGTGATATAGTGCAAGACACAGACCTCTTCTAGTCTGTGCCCTAAGCTCTCTGCAGCCCGGCTCAGGCAGCACAATAATGATGACTCCGACCTCTGATAGGCTATAGGAAATAGGACTAAAGCCTATTAGAGACATTCAACCGTATTGCTGTCCTGAGTACAGTGATGCAGTTCAATATGTAGAGATGAGCGTTTCCACAATGGAAGCGCTCATTGGCCATGACCCTTCTGCTGCCCCCTCTTGCCCCTACCTGTTGCTGCCTGAGGCAATCGCCTCACCTTACCTCATTGGCGGTGCACCACTGATTGATTCATTCATCTCTACTGCAAAACAATTTAACAACTCTAGTTGTTAGCACCTTGTGGGACTTTGTAAAGTGGGAGAAGAGGCACTTGAGACACATGAGGGACTTTGACAACATTTCTTAGGAACTCACTGCATACTATTATGACGTTCAATGAACAATAGTAGTATGTATTAGCCCATAAACTTTCCCTAGTGATAAGTGAAGGCAACCAGCATGTTTTATAATTTAGCTCTATGTCTATACCGGTGATTTTGATCTGTGTGTCCAAAAGTAAAGATTTGATTCTGATAAAGATATGCCTAGAATTTAAGACTAACTTATCTAAAAGCCCAAAAATGTGTAATTTTTTTTGGAAACTACCACTTTCTTCATTTGCATGGCACTTGGGAGAATTCTCCTTGCTTGGGTTGAAGAATGACCAAATAAAAAAAAAAATGTTTTTTTCTTGTTTTGTTGTTTTTTCTAACACAAAAGCCTTATATAACTAGCAGAAGGCAAATATGAAAATATACAGTATTGGCAGCAAATGCAAACATTTTCCAAAGTGTAGACAATATATCAAAGTAGATGTCTTCCCATGAATATCTGCTTGGATAACGGTGTCCCGGCAGCTAGAATTTTAGCAATATGTTGAAAGTAATTCAGAGCATTTACTGACAATAGATGTGTGATAATGATATATTGTAGAAGATAAGGACAACAGTAGTGCTCCAATTGTATGCTGATCAATGATGTCTTGCACCAATTATTCAAGACCTTTAACATATCATATTTTCATACCGTAAATAGCTCTAGGCGCCAGAGACGTGCATCCTGGAGAAAACACTATGCCTAAACCTGAAGGGTGTGAAATTGACATGATTAATAATTATAGTTATTAGCACATGTGCCAGCTGCTCATGTATGGTTAAGCCTTGATTTATGGTTTTGTAACTGGCCATATCCGCTTCATAAGACGTTTCAGTGACACAACTGTGGGCAGAATGCATCCTTCCCATTAAAGGAGTTTCATTTTTTTTAAAAATGGTCTGTAATAAGAAGATACCCTAGTGGGATGGAGATGCCTTTGTTTCTTTACTTGTTGTACTGACGGCTGGAACCTGTCTCCTTGGAGCAATCGGTCAAAGCCTTTGATGTTTTCAGATAACCCCTCTCACGGTTACCGGAGAGCAGGAGATCATTTTTTATTGGTAATACCAGTGCAACAGAGGACAGTGCATAACAAAGAAACTGTGGGTATCTGAAATCTACTGTCCTAGGAGACGTAACCCGACTTGGTATTTTCAGATTTCACAAGATGCTTGCTTTTATTCTTAATATTTGCCATAATAAATTAGAGGATTTTAAATCTTGTCAGATTCCTGGACATTTACATTCTTTTTGTAAGAGAATAATTATTTACTGTAGTTGCCTTTATTTGTATCATCCTGGTGTACCCCACTGCTCCCCTGTGTCATACACGGCAACTGATCATTGAATTTGGCTACCATCCCAAAAGAGACCACTGGAAACCAATAATAACATCAGTGAGGAAACTTTACTAATGTGACTGATCCTAGATTTTGTTTTAAAATGTGTCAACATTTGGCACATAACATCACATGAATTTTAAGAGATATTTTTTTTTAATCAGATCTTTTTTATTGGTTTTCAATTAGAAAAACAAACCACAAACAAGTAAAGGAAGTATGCATAATTGACATCATAACAAGTGTACATCAAAATATCTAAACACCAAATAAAGTGATATCAGTAAAGCAGAGTACTGTCTTATTCGTACTTTTAAAGCATATACTCCCCACCGATCCCTCCCCCCCGCCCTTCCCTTCCCTCTCCGTGTGGTCATGAGCAGCACCGTCACTAAAGGTGGTATACTATTAAACAGCACCTCCTATATTTCTTAGAACGATACCCGAATTTTAAGAGATATTTACCAAACAATAATGCAACCAGATAAAAATGTTGGATTGCTGCAAAACTTGACATATAGTTATGTCTCAGGCGGATAGGTAAATTATTACAGGTGTGGTATGATTAACCACTTGGGGGGAAATGTATCAAACTGGTGTAAAGTAGAACTGGCTTAGTTGGCCATGGCCACCAAGCAGATTCCAGCTTTCATTTTCAAAGGAGCTGTGAAAAATGAAAGGTGGAATCTGATTGGTTGCTATGGGATACTAAGCCAGTTCTATTTTACACCAGTTTGATAAATTTCCTCTTTAGTCTTGTCACAAGAACACGTAAAAGAAGTGTCCCCCCCCCAATGTCCTATAATAAGGCTCTCAGAGGCTACTTTTGGTTGACATGCCTCTACAACTACAACTAGTTAACAGACTTTGAGTGGGGGAATATTGGCTGTCTCCAGAACTCCCATTGAAATTAATGGAGTGGCAGGTGCATGCATGACCGGCCACCCCATTTATGTCAGGGGGTCCCTGTTCTTGCAATCAGTGAGGTTCCCAATGGTAGGATACCCACCAATCTAATAGTTATCTCCTGTGCAGTGGATACGGGGATAACTTTATATACCTGGAATACCCCTTTAAAGCCATAGAATGGATGAAGTATACAGCATCAATTATGACCATACACAGTTGTTTATCTAACTATTTCGGTTAGCCTGTTAACTAAGCCAGTTTTACTTTACACCAGTTTGATAAATGTCCCTTAATATATTTGTGTTACAAGAAATAATGGGGCACATTTATTAAGACCGGCTTAATGCACCTAAAATTACGCCTACTTTAGGTGTATTTCAGTACACTAAATGACCCCGATATAGTGTACTGAAACCAGTAGGATACATTTCCGGTACATTCTTTTAGTAACACCATATATATATGGAGTTAATTTCCTGTGCTGAAAGTTTGGACTGAGATTAAACTTTAATCAAATCCTCTAAAAGTACCCATTCAGCCTCCCCCCACTGTGTTTACTGTTCTTACCTGGCTGCGTAGGCTCAAGTGTTCTCAATCCCATGGTTCCTTATCTTTTGGTGCTAATCAAAAGCATTTCTGTGACTTGTCTACACCTTGCTGTTGATCTGCTATTTCAGCTGTGATTTGATTGTCCAAAAAAATTCTCAAAATTCAGAAATGTCACAGGCAAATGGCAGTTAGACACAGTGGCATAACTAGAAATGACTGGTCCCCACAGCAAATTTCTGAACGGGGCCTCCCCTGCCCAGCGGCTTCTTCGCAACCCCCTCTTCTTGTGCAACCCCCACTCCTGCGGCTATTTAAGATCACTCTCTCAGGCAAGGCTCTGCAGCTGCTCCATCTGTTTTCTACAATGTCTCTGTATATGTCATTTTATAATACTGTTGAGGGGGCCTGATAATAAAATATCCTCCTCCTGGGTGGGCCCCAAAGCAGCCACTTCCCATGCTTCCCTTATAGCTACTCCCCTGGTCAGACATGATTTGTATTATGTTTTATGATGGCATAAACCAAGACCTAGTTCTCATGTCAGTAGCTATGGATACTGGTCTTTGGGCAAAATGGCATATGAGGACACCCCTACATGAGCTGCTAATTAGGCCACACAAACTTCCTAGGATAATCTTTCATCCAGTCAGGGGCTAAATGAGATCATTCAAGTTGCGTTTGACACCGAAGCATGGCAATTCAATCATACCTCTCCAATGAGTGACCATAATCAAGACCCTTAGGACAAAGGATGGGGATCTTACATGGAGGGGCTTGCAACACAAAACTCCTGGACAGCAGAAGATAATTTATTTCCAGTGTCACAGATTTACCTTCTGAGTCTGACCCAAGAGAGCCTTGTTTCCCCTACACCTTAAGATATACCTAGGCAATTACTGGAAGCTACCGATTAGATCAGACATGGTGTCACAGGACAGCCAACTGTCTCAGAGTTTAGGACCTGAGGGTCGTCAGGTTCTTTTAAAGGAACGGATTAGTTTAATCATGCAACCTTTTCCTATCTTGCATCAGGAGGAAGTAAAACGTCATGCTACTTGGAACTACAGAAAAGAAGAATTGCATAAATAAATTCAACCTTTTGTCTTTTTGCTGGTTTTCTTTTTCTACACTACCAGTTTTACAGCTTCTTTTTGGGTCTGCCATGCTGCAGACACAATTAATTCAACAACCTGGCACATACACAGGACATATGCTCTGTTGCTCTGCAATGCCCAAACAGAGTTGGTGGGAATGGGGATTTCCTATATGTTAGTTATACAATAACATACTTACTCTGGTGAGTCAATTCATCCTTCCCTCCTGGACCAAAATGGCACCACAGGACCTCATCCTTTACAGAAGCGGTTGGCAGAACCACCCACACAACCCCACTAGTGCTGCACCACACAGCATGACAATGTACAAATATAACAAGAAATGTAAGTAAACAATGGTGCTGCTCTTAAAGCAGAACTACAAGAGAACTGTTCACTCGCTGGCGGGTCCCACACAGACCAATTAGTGGTTTGGGCCACTGATTTTTTTTCCAGCTCCCTGAATGTATTTGCTGCCAACTATACAACTGCATTACTGTCTGCAGAATGGCAATGAATTACTGTAGTGGGACATGAAAGCCAGTATGTCCCTGCCCCGCCATTCAATTTCATAGGCCTCCTGCTCACTTAACTGGGGGCATAATAGTAACATAGTAACATAGTTTATAAGGCCGAAAAAAAGACATCTGTCCATCCAGTTCGGCCTGTTATCCTAGAAGTTGATCCAGAGGAAGGCAAAAAAAAAACCCTGTGAGGTAGAAGCCAATTTTCCCCACTTTAGGGGAAAGAAATCCCTTCCCTACTCCAATCAGGCAATCAGAATTACTCCCTGGATCAACAATCCATCTCTAGTAACTATAACCTGTAATATTTGTACACTCCAGAAATACATCCAAGGCCCTCTTGAACGCTTTTAGTGAACTCACCATCACCACCTCCTCAGGGTTGAACTCCTTCGGCCCTGCTGTGAGCGGTCCGCTCTGATTGGACAGCGCTCACAGCAGGGCAGAAGCAACGCCCATTGAGGAACAGGGAGTCTCCTCTTCCCTGTTCCGATGCTTGCTAATTAGCATAAAGCCCGGCAGAAGAACGGGGGGCCCGTGTGAAGCCACCGGGGGACCATTTGGAAAAAAAACAACGCTGCTCGCATCAGTGTCGGACGCATCAGGTACATAGTGCAGTTTCATTTTTTCAAAGTCGTGAAAGGTCCTCTTTAATAAATATATTGAAGAGAATAGGGTCCAGTACAGACCCCTGTGGTACCCCACTAGTGACAGTGACCCAATCTGAGTATGTACCGTTAATAGCCACCCTCTGTTTTCTATCACTGAGCCAGTTACTTACCCACATACAGACATTTTCTCCCAGTCCAAGCATTCTCATTTTATATACTAACCTTTTATGTGGTACAGTGTCAAATGCTTTGGAGAAGTCCAGATATACGACATCCATTGATTCGCCGCGGTCAAGTCTAGAACTTACCTCCTCATAGAAACTGATTAAATTAGTTTGACATGACCGATCCCTCATGAAGCCATGCTGATATGGAGTTATTTGCTTATTTTCATTGAGGTACTCCAAGATAGCATCTCTTAGAAAACCTTCAAACAGTTTACCCACAACAGATTTTCTGGCCTATAGTTTCCGGGCTCTGTTTTTGGACCCTTTTTGAATATTGGCACCACATTTGCTATGCGCCAATCCTGTGGAACACTTCCTGTCAGTATAGAGTCCTTAAATATCAGAATAAGGGTCTGGCTATGACATTACTTAATTGTCTTAGGATACTGGGGTGTATGCCATCCGGTCCTGGCGATTTTGTCTATTTTAATCTTTTTAAGACGTTGCTGTACTTCTTCCTGGGTCAGACAGGGCACTTTTAATGGGGAATTTACTTTTATATTCTGCATTCCATCTGTGAATACAGTGGAGAAAAAAATATTTAATAGCTTTGCTTTCTCCTCATCGCTCTCTGCAACTCCCCTCTCATTACTCTGTAAGGGGCCGACACCTTCAGATTTATACTTTTTACTATTTATATAATTGAAGAACATTTTAGGGTTAGTTTTACTCTTTGGCGATTAAGCTCTCGGTCTCTAGTTTGGCTGCATTTATTTGTCTTTTACATATTCTATTTTTTTCATTATAGTTTTTCAATGCTTCCTCGCCACCCTCCTGTTCTAGTGATTTAAATGCTTTCTTTTTGTCATGTATTGCTTTCTTTACAGTTCTTTTTATCCACATTGTTTTGTTTCTTAACCTTTTATTCCCATAAGGTATGTACAGAGGGGCACTACAGTGGGTATTTTACCTACTGGAGGCACTACCCAGGGCCATTATACCTGCTACAGGCAGTACAGAGGTGCATTATGCCTACTGGGGGCACTATGTAGGGAGGAATTATAACTACAGGGGGTACTATAGAGGGGCACTATACCTACTGGGGGCCCTATAAAAGGTGCATTATACCTACTGGGGGTACTATGGAGTGCATTATATCTACTGGGGCACTATAGGGGTATAATTCTTACTGGGACACTGTAGGAATGATTATACTTACTGGGGGCATTTTACCTATTTCTGCAGTATAGTATTTGGGGGGCATTGGGGAACATAGAGGGTACGGTATTGGGGTTAGCAACAGGGTAACACTTTTGGTTTGGGATGAGGATGATAGAAAAGTGAGAAATCTAAGATGTCTCTATGGCAAACACTGCAGAGAAGAGACTGAAGAAATCATCATGTGTTGTCTGGGCCAGATGGAGAAGATGAGGAAAGAGACTGTCTACTTCACAGGCGACCTCACTGGATGTAATACAAGTAGGTATGTTATGCTGTATTTTTCTATATGTTTGATAGCGCTGAATGTAATGTCCATCCAAATATGTCTTTACCACTGGGACGGGGGGGAGGGGCGTGTTGGATCAAAAATTAATTAGGGATTGGGCCCTGAATCCTTTGGGCCACTGGCACACATTCCCATCAGCATTTTGTTGTAGGACTCTTCTAGGAAAGAAGGTTAATTGATGCGGATATTTCAAATTAACTTATGGTCACAAATATTTATGAAAAGGGTGAAATGCTCTCCAAATGTGAACAACATTATTCTGTTTCCCTGGCAATACCAGACATTTTTCTAATTTTAAATTCTCTGAAATGTTGGATCTTTAATGTTAAATCTGCTCTGATCTTATTTTGACCTTGCATTTGGCACCACTGATTTTCATCTGCATATGTGGAATTTTTTTTTACTAATCTATTATATTATTGCATTGTTTAAAACACAGGTTTGGCTTTTTTTTCTTTTTAATATAGTCTATATCATGACATCTGTCCACTATACAAACTCACCCTGCTGTTATATTGCGCTTGGCTTAACCAACACTTCCTATTTGGTATACTGCCAATGATGAAAAGGGTCAAGGATAATACAACAGTTTCTCTTATGGGACCTAGTAGAAGAAGACCTGTTTTTATACAGTGTGTGGAATATTTTGCTTTCTTGTTGCTGTTAGTATTATGAAACTGAGTTACAAAATTGAATTCCTTATAAATATGTCAGCTTAAGGCCTCATGCACATGACTATTGTTTGGGTCCGCATCTGAGCCACATTTTTTTGGATGCGGACCCATTCACTTCAATGGGGCTGCAAAATATGTGGACAGCACTCTGTATACAGCAGACACATAAGGGGAGATTTATCATTTAGTTTGCGCCAGAAAAGTCACAAACTGAGTGTTTGCAGTTTTTAAAATGCGGCTTTCAAAAAAATAGTAGCAAGTGGTGTTTTTTTTTTTACAAAAGGGGGCGTGGAAAAGGGTAGGAAGTGGGTATGGGAACATGTAAAAACGAGGGTGAGGAGGTTAGGAATAGTATTTTTTTACACTTTTTTTGAATGGCTCACAGCGCAAATAATATGCCACTTTAAATGATATCTTCTTTCAATAATGGCAGTTTTGATATAGAGGAATATACGCATTCTTCAACATTGAAATTGCGACACCAAGAAGGACAGCTATAAGGTTATGCAAATCACAGAAGTGGCAGGTGTCACTAAGATGTGCACATGAACACCTAGCTCCAATCTGTGGCATGTGGGATGGGCATAAAAGACAGACTGAAAGCAAAGTTTATTTTTAGCCGCCATGAAATCTCAAAAATTTGGATCAATTCGTGTGGGATGATTGTGCAATGCTCCTGTTCATCAACGTGCTAGTTATCACCACTTGTCTCAAACTGAGAGGGACAGAAACCTTGAACTGAGATACCTTGGCTTATTACTCCTGCAGATCGCTACATATCTAGGCTGAAATGTTAGCACCATTCACTATTGTGTGTCCCATTGGTTGTGGAAACAATGACAAAATGGAATTCCAGCAAGAGGTGCACAGAGGTGAACCTCTGCACGGACAGATCAACTGAATGGCGTGTACTGATCCATGCTGTACAGCAAGTAAAATTGTATGTCACATCCCAAGTATAGGGCGGCAAACAGTGTCTATACAAACCATCAGGAGACGTTTGCATGACACTAGAGGTGCTCCACTGACCTAACGCCACCACTCTCAAAGGCCTTCAAGGTGCTAGACAAGAGAGCAGTGGAGGTCTATCCACTTCAGTGATGAGTCCTGCGTTTGTCTCGGATGTAACAGTAGGTGGAGATTGGTCTGGAGACTATGTGGGCAATGTCTTGAAGAGGCCTTTAAAAGATAAAGTCACACTGCTCCAACTTCCGGGATTATGATTTGGGGTGGCATAATGGTTGGACAGTGCCCTAAAGAAATAACTGTCCTTGACACTAATCGTGTAAACATAATGTCCCCCAAAAATAATTGTGCTCAGCTGATACTGTACCAGGATGCCCCCCAGAGGAGTACTCCCCAAAGTCCCACCATTAGAAATAATTATTTTCCATAGTTTATAGTGTTAACAGTACCCCCAATAGTAATAATGCCCCCATTGTGCCCATACTAGTAATGTTCCCCACAGCCCTTATTACTAATACTTCTCCTTATAATGTGTGCCAGTAGACATGGGTGCACCACCAATGAGGCCAGGTGAGGCGATCGCCTCAGGCAGCACCAGGTTGGGGCAAGAGGGGGACAGCGGAAGGGCCATGGGCAATGAGTGCTTTCATTGTGACAAAGGGGTTAGGTTAAGAAATTATAATGTGTGCCAGTACAAAAAATACCGCCTTATAATTTGCACCAGTACAAAAAACCCTTATATTGTGCACCAGTACAAAAATACCCCCTTATAATATGCACCAGTACAAAAAGTAACCCCTTAAATTGAGCGAAGTACAAAAAATAACCTCTTACATATCTCCTTACTAGGGATGAGTGAATCAACTTCGGATGAAATATCCAAAGTAAATTCACATTAAAGTTTGTTTCAATACTGTATGGAGCAAGCGCTCCATACAGTATTAGAATGTATTGGCTCTGATGAGCCGAATTTATTACTTTGCGAAGTCTCGCGAGACTTCGCATAATAACTTAATAAATTGAGTTCTACTGTAAAAACTTCTGCTCATCTGAGCCAATACAATCTAATACTGTACGGAGAGTTCGCTCCGTACAGTATTGAAACTAAGTTTTATGTGAATCAACTTCGGATGTTTCTTCCTAAGTCGATTCGCTCATCCCTACTCCTTACCTTTCAGATCAAACCCCCATATCAGATCCTCATATCAGACCTCAAATTAGACCCCCATATCATATCTTCAGATCAGACCACCATATCAGATCCTCAAACTAGACCCCCATATCAAACTTTAAATCAGACCCTATATCAGATCTATCAGATACTTAGATCATTAGATCTGATCGTTAGATCAGTCCCCATTAGGTTCTCAGATCAGACCCCCATCAGATCCTCAGATCACACTCCCTATCACACTTCAGATCAGACTCCCATATCACATCCTCAAAGCAGACTCTATATCAGATCCTCAGACCCCCATATCAGATCCTCAGATCAGACCCATATAAAACCTCAGATCAGATGCCTATCAGACCTTCACATTAGACTCCCCATATTAGACCTCAGATCAGACCCCCTTTAGACCTCTATGTCAGACCCTTATATCAGACCTCAGATCAGATCTTTAAATAAATTAACTTACCTCTCTTGCTCCGCCACCACTCTCCTTGTCCGGAGTCTTCTTCTGCAGTCACGCTCCCTGTATCAGACCTCAGATCAGACCCCCATTAGACCTCCATGTCAGACCCCTCTCCCATATCAGACTTCAGATGAGGCCCCCATGTCAGACCCTACTGCCATATCAGATTTGAGATCAGATCCCCATCAGACCTGCATATCCAACCTCAGATGAGACCCCCATCAGACCTTCATTCTAGACCCCTTCATTTCAGACCTCAGATCAGACCCACTTTAGACCTCTATTTCAGACCCCCATATCAGACCTCAGAGCAGACTTCAGTATCAGACCTCAGATCCCCCTTTAGACCTCCAAGTCAGACCTCCGCTTCAGAACTCAGTTCAGGCCTCCATGTCAGACCTTCCCATATCAGTCCTCAGATCAGACCTTAAAGTAAATAAATGAACCACACATACCCATGTCTGATGTCCTCTGCTGCAGTTGCACTCCCTGGTCTTTTCCGTTCCTCACCTGACTGCGTGTAAGGTTAGGTCATAGTGTGCGCACTACGTCCTGATGCAGAATTCAGTCAGGACAGTGCAGTGCGCCCCGAAGGAGACCAGGAAGGTAGGGTAAGGTGGGGAAGTCCAGCGATTCACTCACTGCTCTTCCCACCTCATGTAGACTTTTGAGCACTCCGCACTGGTAAGGGAATGCAATTGCGACCACCGCAACCCATATAGCTACGCCATTGATAAGAAATATAAACATCATATTCTTATGATGTTATGGGATTTCTTTATTATTCCTGCTAGAAGTTATGAATGAATTGCTAGCAGTCTGCAATGAAGGTCCACATAGGTGTTACCAGTTGGGGTGTATCCCTGCACAATTTAAAATTTAGATGGATTCAGCGACTTGAATTAAATCATAACTTTTATTTAGGTCAGATCAAAAATTTCATGATGTCCTTGGAGCGGATGCGTTTTGTGCATATCGCGCTTCATCAAGCCCTAGTGAGGACATACTCTAGGAGGAATTTGAAAACAAGAAAAATCAATGGAGTAAAAGTAACAATAGTATGTGTGAAGGGCCCTGCTTCATCAGCTGTCTTCATAATTAAATCAATGACTGGTAAATTCCTTATGCATGAAAAAACACAAAGAAAATGTATTTGATTAAATAAATGAATTCCAAAATACATATCAAAAAGTCATGATCATCATATTAAAGAACTTATAATGTTTGAGGCCCATAAATATGGTTCCTTTACACCACCATACACCGCACTTTCTTTATTCTCTGACCTTTCAGCGGCTAAGCTACAAGCTCACAGAGACTTTCTACCAATCACTAAACTACTGAGGGAAAACGATATCAAGTACCAATGGGGATTCACAATCAAGCTTATAATCTTGCGTAATGGAGTCTCCACGATCATCACTTGGGTAGTGGAGGGTATGAAGATCCTGGAGAAGTGGAACCTTCAAGGTGGCAGATCCTCGTCTCTGTGTTCGCACCATCGCTCACCACCGTCAGTTGCTGCTGACTGGACAACAGTCAACGCCACTCACCCAACAGGATAAGGACTGGTATTACTAACTTAAGCCTGTTCTGGTTTGTTTTTGCATATGCAGGTTTGATTTAGCTTTCTAGAAAACCTTGAGCTGAGCATCAATGTAGATTTGACATCCCCCCCCTCCCATAAGCTATGGTACAGTTTTAGTTTGTACCAGAGACTGGTTTGTCATACAAGCTGGCATTCATTTGCATTTCCTATTTTTTTTCTTTTTTACTGGTTTTAGGCAGTTCATACTATGCACCGAAAGTGTGAAGATGAAGTTTCCAATCATTTGAATTCCATTTTGTATCTGTTCAGTTAAAGTGTTGATTTAAGACTAGAGATGAGCGAGCATACTCCTCCGAGCTTGGTGCTCGTTCGAGTATTAGGGTACTCGTAAGTGCTCGCTGCTTGGACGAGTATCTCGCCATACTCGAGGAAATGGCAACTTCCGCATCGTGCTTTTTTGGCGCCTATAAACACAGCCAATCACAAGCCAGGAGACTCTACGGTACACCCAGCATCACGTGGGGCCCTTACATGTCGATAGCAGGGGTTGGCTGGCCTGATCAGGTGACCCTGGAATATACTAGCGACTGGCTGCGGTGCTCGGCTCAGATGCCGTCTGGATGTCGTTAGGGATAGAGCTGCTGCCTTACAGGGACAGCGTTAGGGCCTTCATTTAGTTCTCTGTTAGGCAGGAATCACCCACAAAGAACCCAACAGCCCTTCTAAGGGCTAGAAGACATTTTTTTTTGGTCTCCTGGCTTGGCTGGCTGGCTGGCACTAGTAGTGCAGCTATCGCCATATATAACCCCCTTTTTTTTTATGTTATATCTCAGTGATACAAATCCATTGCACACAGCAGTGTGGAACCATTCTGTGTGTCACAGTTCAGCACACTCACTCCAATCCATATATACTGTCCAGGTGACACTTTCTGTACGTCACAGAATACAACCAAGTCATTTGCTACCAATAACGTATACAGCTTGATCCTAAAAATCTCTGTGCGACATTTGTCTGGGTCGCAGTCTAAATAGCCACCGTCAGTAGGGTGTCAGTCAGCTCTACGATAGTTTCTGCAGGTCACGTTCCCAAAAAAACTAAACTAAAAAAAAAATATAAAAAAAATTAGTTTTTTAGTTGTTTTAGCTCAGTGATACAAATCCATTTTACTCAGCTGCGTGTAACCTTTCTGTGTGTCACAGTTCAGCACACTCGCTCCAATCCGTATATACTGTCCAGGTGACACTTTCTGTACGTCACAGAATACAACCAAGTCATTTGCTACCAATAACGTATACAGCTTGATCCAAAAAATCTCTGTGCGACATTTGTCTGGGTCGCAGTCTAAATAGCCACCGTTAACAGGGTGTGAGTTAGGTCTCCGATAGTTCCTGCACGTCACGTTCCCAAAAAAACAAAATTAAAAAAAAAATATAAAAAACAAATATCTAAAAAAAATTAGTTTTTTAGTTGTTTTAGCTCAGTGATACAAATCCATTTTACTCAGCTGCGTGTAACTTTTCTGTGTGTCACAGTTCAGCACACTCGCTCCAATCCATATATACTGTCCAGGTGACACTTTCTGTACGTCACAGAATACAACCAAGTCATTTGCTACCAATAACGCATACAGCTTGATCCTAAAAATCTCTGTGCGACATTTGTCTGGGTCGCAGTCTAAATAGCCACCGTTAACAGGGTGTGAGTTAGGTCTCCGATAGTTCCTGCACGTCACGTTCCCAAAAAAACAAAATAAAAAAAAAATATAAAAACAAAATATATAAAAAAATTAGTTTTTTAGTTGTTTTAGCTCAGTGATACAAATCCATTTTACTCAGCTGCGTGGAACCTTTCTGTGTGTCACAGTTCAGCACACTCGCTCCAATCCGTATATTCTGTCCAGGTGACACTTTCTGTACGTCACAGAATACAACCAAGTCATTTGCTACTAATAACGTATACAGCTTGATCCTAAAAATCTCTGTGCGACATTTGTCTGGGTCGCAGTCTAAATAGCCACCGTCAGTAGGGTGTCAGTCAGCTCTA
>ONZH01011634.1:0-15943 GCA_900303285.1 Rhinella marina
ATTCTTTATGTATCCCCTCCGTCCTCTTCGCACACAAACGCTGAGCCAACAGGCAATGTTTCTAAGGGCCAACTGGCGCTCTATACAAACAATGTTTACGGAGGGCCACCTACAGGCCCTCTCTCCAATAAATGTTTTAGTAGCGTCAACTACAGACACTCAAAAACAATTTTACAGGAGGGTCAACTACAGACACTCCAAAAACAATTTTACAGGAGGGTCAACTACAGACACTCCAAAACAATTTTTTAGGAGGGTCAACTTCAGACACTGCAAAACAAATTTTTGGGAGGCTCACCTACAGCCATTTGACTGCAATCTCAGTCTGACCAAGGCATTGGTGGTGTCACCGCCATGCTGTGTCAGTGTAAAATTTTATGTGCTTCACCTACTACCTGAGTGTAACTTGGTCACTCTGTTGTCACCGCCATGCTGTGTCAGTGTAAAATTTTATGTGCTTCACCTGCTACCTCAACTAACTTGGTCACTTGTTGGTGTCAATACTAGAGTGCGGCTACTATACCGCAAACCACTACATTTTTCAATGGACTGTAGTACATATAACTGAGAAAAAAAACCTAGTCTTTAAATGGCGGCTATTTTACAGCAAAACTCTCCATTTTTCACTGGACTGTAATACATATAACTGAGAGAAAATACGTATTTTATAGACTGACGCTGCTGTGCAGCACACTAGAGAATTGTTCACTGGACTGTAGTACATATAACTGAGAAAAAAACGTAGTCTTTATATGGCGGCTATTTTCCCGCAAAACACTCCATTTTTCACTGGACTATAATACATATCACTGAGGGAAAATACGTATTTTATAGACTGACGCTTCTGTACACCACACTAGAGAATTGTTCACTGGACTGTAGTACATATATATGAGAAAAAAACATAGTCTTTAGACTGCGGCTATTTTACCGCAAACCACTACATTTTTCACTGGACTGTAGTACATATAACTGAGATAAAATACGTATTTTATAGACTGACGCTGCTGTAAAGCACACTAGAGAATTGTTCACTGGACTGTAGTACACATAACTGAGAAAAAAACGTAGTCTTTAAATGGCGGCTATTTTACCGCAAAACACTCCAATTTTCACTGGACTGTAATACATATAACTGAGAGAAAATACGTATTTTATAGACTGACGCTGCTGTACAGCACACTAGAAAATTGTTCACTGGACTGTAGTACATATAACTGAGAAAAAAAACCGTAGTCTTTAAATGGCGGCTATTTTACCGCAAAGCACT
Organism: Rhinella marina; assembly: GCA_900303285.1. Lineage (NCBI taxonomy): Eukaryota > Metazoa > Chordata > Amphibia > Anura > Bufonidae > Rhinella > Rhinella marina. Next base: position 1,271 of record ONZH01011634.1, read on the forward strand.
CCATTTTTCACTAGACTGTAGTACATATAACTGAGATAAAATACGTATTTTATAGACTGACGCTGCTGTAAAGCACACTAGAGAATTGTTCAATGGACTGTAGTACACATAACTGAGAAAAAACGTAGTCTTTAAATGGCAGCTATTTTTCCGCAAAGCACTCCATTTTTCACTGGACTGTAATACATATAACTGAGAGAAAATACGTATTTTATAGACTGGTGCTGCACAGCAGCGTCAGTCTATAAAATACGTATTTTCGCTGATGTACAGAACACTAGAGAATTGTTCATTGAATTGTAGTACATATAACTGAGAAAAAAGCCTAGTCTTTAAATGGCGGCTATTTTACCGCAAAACACTCCATTTTTCACTGCACTGTAATACATATAACTGAGAGAAAATACTTATTTTATAGACTGACGCTGATGTACAGCACACTAGAGATTTGTTCACTGGACTGTAATACATATATATGAGAAAAAAACCTAGTCTTTAGACTGCGGCTATTTTACCGCAAACCACTCCATTTTTCACTGGGCTGTAGTACATATAACTGAGAAAAAACATAGTCTTTAAATGGCGGCTATTTTGCCGCAAACCACTCAATTTTTCACTGGACTGTAGTACATATAACTGAGAAAAAATGCATTCCCTAGACTGACACTACTGTACAGCACACTAAATAATTGTTCACTGCACTGTAGGATATATAACTGAGAGAAAAAACGTATTCCCTAGACTGACGCTACTGTACAGTACACTACATAATTGTTCACTGGACTGGAGTACATATAACTGAGAAAAAACGTATTCCCTAGACTGACGTTACTTTACAGTACACTACATAATTGTTCACTGGACTATAGTGTATAGAAATGATAGAAAAAAACGTATTTCCTAGACTGCACTACAGATCCCAGCAAGCCAAGGTACAGCAGCAGCAAAAATGAGTACTAAGAGGACTTTGGGCAATTTCTTTTGGGTCTCTGTGGACCACGTGCTGTCCCTTCTACCACCAGTGCACAGCGTGCAGCCAAGATGGCGGTAGCTGCACTACAAGTCCCAGCCAGCAGCCAGGAGGAGACAAAAAAAAACGTACTTGTAGCCCTTAGAAGGGCTGTTGGGTTATTTGTGGGTGATTCCTGTCTAACCAACATCTAAATTCAGGCCCTAACACTCTCCCTGACAGACAGTAGCTCTATCCCTAATCTCATGCAGGCGACGTCTGACGCGAGCATCGCGGGACCAGATTCTTATATTCCCAGGTCATCTGATCTGGCCAGCCAATCCCTGCTATCGACTTGTAGGGGCCCTACGTGATGCTATGAGGTACCAAAGACTCTCCTGCGTGTTGATTAGCCGAGAAAAGGTGCCTATCATGCAGGAAGAGGAAGATGCCATTTCCTCGAGGATCGCGATATGCTCGCCCGAATAGTGAGCATATGCGAATACCCTAATGCTCGAACGAGCACCAAGCTCGGACGAGTATGTTCGCTCATCTCTAATTCCTGTCATTAGTTCCAGGGTCCTATAGGGTCAGGTTGGTTTAGGTACCTGTGTATGAACTTGCCTACCTTTGAGGCCTGTTCATGCTGGCAGTAAGTCAGGATTAGAGTCAGGGTTTCCTTTAGAAGGTGTCCATCTTCCTTCCTTAGTTTCCAGGCCTAATCTCCTTTTCCTTCTATGCTCTGTGTAGTTTCCCCCCACACCTGAGCGTGACAGTATGTGTGTGAGCTTGCTGAGCTCCAAAGTCGCCACCAAGTTGCGGCCGTTATCAGACAAAATCACGCTTGGTTGTAGGTTGAGTGGAGAGAGCCACAGCTCAGCCTGTTCCCTTATACCCTGCCACAGCACTGGGCGGTGTGTTGTTTGTCACCTAAGCAAATAAGTTTTAGCACAGCCTGTTGCCGCTTCCCCACCGCTGTGCTACACTGCTTCCAGCTACTGACTGATGGCTTGCTGGTGCTGCAAGATGAGAATTCCTAGGTGGAAGTGGTGGAGGATAAGGAGGGGTTGCAGCCGCTAATGTAGGTGGTGGCGGAAATCCTGATGGAAGTAGGGCCCACAATCTTTTGTGTCGGTAGCACCTGTGCCATCTCAGGGTACGACTCGCTCCCAGCCTCCATAATGTTCACCCAGTGTGCCGTCAGGGAAATGTAGCGTCCCTGGCCAGAAGCACTTGCCCATGTGTCAGTCTTTAAGTGGACCTTCCCAGTAACTGCGTTGGTCAGGGCTTGGGTTATGTTACGGGACACATGCTGGTGTAGGGCGGTGAGGGCACACCGGCAAAATAGTGGTGGCTAGGTACTGAGTAACGAGGGACAGCCGCCGCCATCAGACTGCGAAAAGTCTCAGTGTCCACAAGCAACATTTTCAGCGCCAGCAATGTGAAAAGGTGTGCATTTAGTGCTCTGTGGGTGGGTGGCTGGGTATTTGCACTTTCATTCAAAGGCCTGGGGTATGGACATCTGTGCGCTGCGCTGGGACACAGAAGTGGATGTGCTTACTGATGGTGCTTGCGAGGGTAGAGGTGCAGGGGGAAGCCATCTGGGTCTATGTCTTGGCTAGCAAGTAACACAGGGAAGAGGAGGCAGTTGTGTGACCCGCAGACACCGATTGTGGATCCAGGCATTTGGCCCACCTTTTAGGGTGCTTTGCTGCCATGAAGATCATGCTGGTGGTGGTCAGGTTGCTAGTGTTCATGCCCCTGCTCATTTTGGTATGGCACAGGTTGCAAATGACAATTCTTTTATCATCCACACTTGTTGGTGTGGCCTGCCTTCTCCCTTTTGTCACCCCACCGCCTCTTACAGCCTGTTGTGGTGCTGCGCATCCCTCCTCCTCTGTACTGCTGTCCTCGCTCAGCTTTCCTCCTTCCCATATTGGGCCAGTGATTTCATTGTCCACTACTTCCTCTTCGGGAAGGAATTTTTTCCCTTAGGCCCCATTCACACGACCGTATGAATGGGGCTGTATCTATCCGCAAAATTTCGGGCATAGATGCGGCCCTATTCACTTCTATGGGGCCGGGAGCCGTGGCACGGAGCTAGCTCCATGCCGCGGCTCTTTTGAAGCATGTCCTATACTTGTCCGTGCGGACGGACAAGTATAGGCATTTTCTATCGGGCCGCACGTCGTGTGTTCCGAGCGTGCGGAACACATGCCGGGAGGCCCCCCGTATATTTGCAGGTCCGCAGTAATGCGGCCCGCAAATATACGGCCGTCTGAATGGGGCCTTAAAGTGAGGAATATTGGCTTCTAACTCACAGGGGTTTTTTGCCTTCCTCTTGATCAACTTGCAGGATAACAGGCCGAACTGGATGGACGGATGTCTTTTTTCGGCCTTACAAACTATATTACTATGTTACTTCTTCACTCTGGTCCTCATCCTGACAAGTTGACGTTCAGTGCTGCTGACACTCTAAACTATTTGGGGTGAGGGTCTGCTGCTGATCTGACGTCTAAAACATTAGGGGCGAGTGCCTGCTGCTGAGCTGACCATGTAAAACATTCAGGGCGAATGCCTGCTGCTGATCTGACAGTGTAAAACATTAGGGGCGAGGGCGTGCTGCTACTTGCGCTTTCCGTACAAGTAAATATATGTTTCCTAACAATATTTCCTGTAAAATCGATGTTATCTTGTGTTTTGGGGGGGTATTTTTGTCATTCCGTAAAAGTGGCGTAATAGTCGGACATCATCGTTAATAGCAGTGACTTTGGTGTCCAAGATGCATCCAGACATCCTCCCCATACTGTTCCCTAACCATTTCAGTGGTGTTTCCACCATTTTCTCACGTTTCCCTATCGACCAGACACCCTCCCCTCTGCAGAGCACGGGGTGTCTGGTCTTCTCCCATTGACTTCCATTGTACTCGTGTGCTCGCTGAGTACTCGAGCACCACCTAGTGTTCGGCCAGAGCACCCGAGCACCCGAGCATCGGGGTGATCGATCATCACTAACGGCGACATTACATGTGCAGTACAATGTTTGTTTCTCCTATATACCTGACATTTGTTGCGTTTTTTTCTGCCGCTAATCACGGCGACATTACATGTGCAGTACAATGTTTGTTTCTCCTATATTCCTGACATTTATTGCGTTTTTTTCTGTTGCTAATCACGGCAACATTACATGTGCAGTACAATGTTTGTTTCTCCTATATACCTGACATTTATTGCGTTTTTTTCTGCTGCTAATCACGGCAACATTACATGTGCAGTACAATGTTTGTTTATCTTATATACCTGACATTTATTGCATTTTTTTCTGCCGCTAATCACGGCAACATTACATGTGCAGTACAATGTTTGTTTTTCCTATATACCTGACATTTATTGTGTTTTTTACTGCCGCTAATCACGGCAACATTAGTAATGTCGTCTTGAATAGCGGCAGAAAAAAATACACCGGATTTCAGGTATTTTAGATACACAAATGTTAGACAGCAGACGCTGCAAAAGTGATGTTATGGTCAGGCAACCTTGCGCAATTTTTAACCCAACACAAAAATAATATATTGCAACCATATAAAAAGGGGCTTTTCAATAAAACAACTAACCCTGCCTAGCCAATTTCTATCCATACACTATCTGTCCCTCCTTGCGCAAACTTTATACAGCAGACGCAGCAAAGGTAATGTCGCCTTGATTAACGGCAGAAAAAATGACACCGGATGTCAGCTATATAGGCTACAGTAAGGTTATAATGCGCAAGCTGCGCAGGTGGTGTTAAGGTCAGGCAAACGTGTGTTATTTTTGCCCCAAAAGAAAAAAAAATATTGCAGCCAGATGTAACAATAGTCCTTAAAAGGACTTTTGGGTCTTTTCAACAGAACAACTAGCCCTGCCTAGCCAAATCCTATTCCTACACTATCTATGCTTCCTTGCGCAAACGTTATACAGCAGCGCAGGTATTGTGGCCCTGATTAGCGGCAGAAAAAATGACAATGGATGTCAGGTATATAGGATTAGAATGCACAATCTGAGCAGGTGGTGTTAAGGTCAGGCCACCTTGCACTATTTTTGCCCAAAAAATAAAAAATATATTGTAGCCAGATATCACAATAGCCCTTAAAAGGGCTTTCGGGTCTTTTCAACAGAAATACTAGCCCTGCCTAGCAAATTTCTATCCATACACTATCTGTCCCTCCTTGCAGAAGCTCTCCCTGACTTTGTCTGAGCCGGGTCACATGTCACCGGGTGCTATATAGCACCCGATGACGCGTTCCCGGACAGCCAATCACTGTAATGCCAGTAGCCAAGATGGCTAGCCAATTAGCGTGCGGGGAGGGGACTCAAGCATGGCGCTCGAGCACACGCGGTGTTGGGCCAAACACGCGTGGTCCAGAGCGCCGCCATGCTCGGCCGAATATCGTATTCGGCCGAGCATGCTCACTCAACACTAATTTGCAAGTATAGGGAGTGAAGACTCCTCCCTCATTACTCCGCCCTTCTCTCCAGTTCAAGCCAGCGGTGAACAAGATACCACAGCATGGCAAAACAACTGCGACCAACGTGGGGAGAGATGGTTTGGTATCAAATACCCCGACCCACCGTCCAGTTCAGAGGTGATCACAGTATCACAATTGGCCAAGAGAATCCTACCATCTCCTGACTCGATGTTCGCAGTGCCGGCTGGTGCGGCAGAGGCAGCGTCCACTCCACCGCCCAAGAGGAGAACAACAGCACCTTCCATGCAGCAGAATCCCATCGTGCCTGCATCAGTGACGGCCCACGTCCAGACCCTATGGGACTACAAGAATGCGGTGGTAGGCTGGGAAACCCTACAGTGGAACGGCGTAAGAGAGTCGTCCTAAGGTTTTCAGTGGAGCGAGGCTGTGGCTTCCTTGCGAACGACGAGGACGGTAAGGAGTACTTTGTGGGCTGCAGGTCTGTGAAACGACCATACCTGCCCCAAGCCCGTCACAGCCTATACGGGGGGGATGAGGTGAAATATAACCCCATGGCATCCCTGAAAGGCCCTTGTGCTACCGGGGTTACCTTATTGTCTAAGCCCTTGGTACCTGCATCACCACCAGAAGTTTAACCGGAGGAACTAGCAGGCGCAGGACGCGTGCGCTGCCTACAGGAGTCACCAGATGGCTCCCTCCATTTCGGGGAGAAGCCACAGCTGGAGCTTCTGATCCCTGGATTGCCACCACCACCAAAGTCCTTTCACCTGGGTCAGCTGACGACATCATCCTTTACTTTTCAGCCCACGGTGATCCAGTACCAACTACCATGGAAAATGAAGTCAGCAGCAGCCTGTGGAGCTGGCGGTTCTTAGATGCAGCCTTGTCTCAACCGCTGCAGCCAGAAGTCCTTACCTCTGCTCTCCCGGCAGGAGTATTCGGAAAAGTGAAGGCGCAAGTGGCTGCAGCGCTCACCAGTGTGACCACCACCCGGTCAAGTCTGACTACTGGCAGAAGAGGGCAGTGGAGCTCAACCAAAGCTGCCAGATGGGCCTACAGGGGGCAGGAGCATCCTCTAATGCCATTTAGCAGCAGTTCCAGTGAGGGGGACTTCAGGGCCCTCATCTGAGGAACCCTTCTACTGGCTGTCAGTCTGGCTGATTTAAAGGACACCTCTGTACCTATGGGAGCCACAACATGGACTGTACCTGATGGGTGAGAGCTAGTTGGCACTTGTTTATAGTTTATCTTGTTTTTTTTGCCCCCTGTTTGACTGTCACCCAGATGGCCATGGCTTGTCAGGACTCCCCCCATTCTGCAGAAAATTCCCAGTTGTTCCTAAGCTTGCCTATTTTCCTTTTTCCCTCTTCTCGGGTTTTTTGGGAGCCCCCTTTGCAAAAAGGGTTCTCTATTTGCTGCTATTTTCTATTATCCATGTGGATTACACGTTACCTGTTTGGATTACAATATTACCTCACGTGGATTACAATTGAATTTTGAACTATGTGTTTCAGTGTTTTATGCCAAGCAGCCAAGACAAGAGACTCAAATGTATATCTGATCCTATTATGCTTGCAAATATGAAATTGATTGCACTAAAATGTGTGCATAATTATGTCTTTGCAGTATTTTAGCAATAATGGTTTTACAGCAATGTTCAAGCACTTTAGCCCATTGTGTGTATTCTTTTTCAGGTTCTGCAATGTGTCCTATTATGCACTTATTGTATGGTGCTTTTAGTAAATTATGCACATAGCCAGATAGCTAGTACTATCTCAAATGGACTGCCTCTGCTGAGGACTGTACGTCGTGGCCTAGCCTCGTGTGTGCGTGCGTATGATGCAATCGCTAATCAATAATACGCTAATGCATACGCATTCAGTTCAGTAGCATACTTTTAACAACGCTTTGACTGTATAATTATTTTTTAATGCAAATTTGACCGAATAAATTCGTATTAAGAACAAATCTTGTCATAAATTTGTTGATTATTCACCAAAGCGAATTTTTGATGCTTCGTTCATCTCTACTCATTTTTTATATAGGGATATTTCTATTTCTGAATCATAACACTTATTATAGGTGATTTTAATAAACCCATGGACGATCCTATTTCCCCATCAGCTTCTCACTTTCTACCTCTCTCGGCCTATCACAACTTACTTCTTCTGCCACGCAAGGACAGGGCAGTACACTTGATCTAGTCTTCTTCCATCACTGGTCAGTCTCAAACTTTACTAACTCATCCTTCCCACTTTCTGACCACAATGTTCTTTCATTTACTATTAAGACCTCTCACTCTTTTCACAACATTCCTACTTTTCACACTTATAGAAACCTACACACCATTAACTGCCAGCAACACATTGACTCACTACAGTTACCTCTTACCCCAATCTCTTCCTTCTCCTATCCAGAACTGGCTGCCAATCATTACAACCATTCCCTCAAAACCACCCTAGATGAAGCAGCTCCAATATCAGTCCGACCCTCCCGACACAAAGCACAGCAACCCTGGCACACACCTGAAACACGGTTTCTCCAGTGGTGGTCCAGATATGCGGAACACCTATGGAGAAAATTGTGAATATCAGCAGACTTCCTCCATTGCCAAAACAGAAATACTTCACCTCTATCATCTCCTAATTCTCAAATAACCCAAAACAACTCTTTGACACTTTTCACTCCCTGTTAAGCCCTAAAGTTGAAGTACCTATCTCTGACCTCTGCTCTGATGACATGGCAACATATTTCAGAGATAAGATTGGCAACATCAGAAGGAAATTATCTCTCAGTCCCTAAACAATTTCAATCCTCCTCCTTCCCTCACTTCCACACGCTCGCTCCTCTTTTGACCATATAACAGATAAAGAAGTCTCAAGGCTTCTCTCTTCTTCTTGACCTACCACCGGCAGCAGTGATCCTATTCCCTCACACCTTCTTCAGTCCCTCTTCCCAGCTATCATCACTCACCTTACTACAATAGTGAACCTCTATCTTCTGGTATCTTTTTGTCCTCTTTCAAACGTTCTGTTATAACCCCACTACTAAAAACAACATCTTTTGACCCGACCTGTGCTGCCAACTACTGACCTGCTTCTAACCTCCCCTTCATCTCTAAACTCCTGGAGCGTCACATCTACTCTCGCTTAATAAGCTCTCTGATAATTCTGTTCTTGACCCTTTACAATCTGCCTTTTGCCCTCTCCACTCTACAGAAACTGCCCTTACTAAAGTATCTAATGATCTTCTGATAGCTAAAAGGAATGGCAACTATTCTCCACTGATTCTTTTTGCTCTCTCTTCAGCATTTGATAAGGTAGATTCCTCCTCACCATGCTCCACTCAATTGGACTTAAGGACACTGCTCTATCCTGGTTCATTTACTGGCTTTACTTATTCTCCCCTTCTTCTTGATGTTGGGATTCCTCAGGGTTTTGTCCTAGGTCCTCTACTCTTCTCTCTCTACACAGCCCCTATCGGACAGACTATCAGTAGATTTGGCCTTCAGTACCATCTCTATGCTGAAGACACCCAACCATACCATTCATCCCCTGACATAGACCCTGCTTTACTACAAAATACCAGTAATTGTTTGGCAGCTGTCTCTAACATCATGTCCTCTCTGTATCTAAAACAGAATCTCTTAAAAACTGAACTTTTTGTTCTTTCCACATCTACTAGCCCACCAAAATGTGATATTTCAATTTCGGTCTGTGGCACTATCATAACTCCAGGGCAGAAAGCCTGCTGTCTTGGCGTTATGTCTTTCCTTTGTTCCCCATATCCAATCACTTGCCTGCTTTTGTTGTCTGCAACTTGTTTTTGCCTTGATTCATTCTCATCTTTACCACTGTAATCCATTACTAATTGATTTTCCTCTCACTAAACTCCACACTTCAGTCTGTCCTAAATGCTGCAGCTCAGCTATCTGTCCACCTGCTATACTGATGCTTCTAGCCTATGCCAGTCACTTCACTGGTTGCCCATCTACCATAGAATACAGATCAAACTTCTCATCCTCACCCACAAAGCTCTCCACTGTGCTGTACCTCCATACATCTCCCACCTCATTTTCATCTACAACCCGACTCATGCTTTCCATTCTGTTAGAGATCTAAGATTAAAATCCTCCATATTGCGTACCTCTCACTCCCGTCTTCAAGACTTTTCTCAAGCTGCACCTACTCTTTGGAATGCTCTGCTCCGGAATATCAGGTTAATTGCCACCTTCCCTACCTTCAAACGTGCCTTGAAAACACATCTTTTCCAGCAGGCTTATCATGCTTCCTAAACTGACTGCTCCTCGAGTAACCCCTCCCCCATCCCCCAGCTCCTCAGACCTGAACTTGATCTTCAGATTGACGTACACCACTGCTTTCAGGACAAAAATTTCTCAATTACTACATATCACAATCAACTACCTTTTGTGTCACCCCTATTTCCCCCATAGATTTTAAGCTCTTGCGAGTAGGGCCCTCACTCCCAGTGTTTCAGTTGTATATTAGTAAGTTATATTGTAATGTCTTTTGTTTTGTACTTGAACCCTATATTGTGGCACTATATAAATAAATATTACTACTACTACTACTACTACTACTAATAATAATAATAATAATAAATTAATCAGATTACATCATCACTCCTACAAGAAAAACAAGCAAAAGTCTACAAGTAGCATGATAACATTATTATTAACCCAGACTTAGTTTACGTACTCCAAAGCATGCTGCCACATCAACAGAATGCATGGTTGTTCATGTTTTGTTTTGTTTTTTTGTTCTTTTCAGTGTGCCTGTTATGTGTTTCTATACAGGTATCATTCAATTTTGCTCACTAACTTTTCTAATAATCAAGTTCCATTTGTAAATACCAACAACAGATTTTCAATTAGCATAATAAGTAGCAAAACACAGTGTTTGACAGCTGAACAGTAATAGCAGAAAGCTATAATCTTACTGAACTGTTCCTGAACAAATGTGCTTATCTTTAAATAGTTATACATTAACATTTATGAGGGTCAAAATGTGACATTAAAAAGCTTTCCAATTATAGTGAACATGTTTTTAGTATTTGTATTGCCTGGTAGCATAATTGGAATTGCTGTCTCTGTTTAATCTTTTTTAAGTTGTATGTTTCAGAAAACAAGGTAATACCCAATTTTAAAGGATTATGGGGTTTATGTTCTAATTTTATGTCATGATGGGCAAAGCTTTCACAGACATTAAGAATCATAATTACTGGTTGCATGTTGATTTGGTTTGACTTTTAAATTTCCCTATTTCACATTTTTCTGCATTTACACAAATATTTTACGATAGCTAGCATGTAACAGATCTGACAATATAAGTGATTTGCTGGTAAATGCAGTTGTATTCAAAGTTTGTAGATTAACGCATCATGAGAAAACACATTTATCAAAAGTATTCAAAACTTTGCACGACTTTGCAGAACATTATCCCTTTAAAGATTTGGCCTAGTTTGGTACTTAAACTTTTAATTTTATTTTTTACTGGCAACATTTTGAGTTACACTACATTACTATATATAAGATATTGGCTGGTCTACTAGGCTGTGTAATATGTGTGAAGCACAGACACCACTGTGAGCTCAGACAGTGATGTGAAAAGACATATCTGCCATTTCTCTGGCAGACACCAATAACAGGCACAAACCAGCTATATTAAGGTCCTGCAAATATATTCGTTAGATAGATTGAATTAATAGGTTGAAAAGTCAAGTTTTATCAGTACAGAGGGAGAGCAGTGTGCATTTTACAGTTCGGACAGCTGCTGGAAAGCTGTTTGTGAAGTGCACTGTAATCACAAAAATCCTGCAATGCAGGCAGAAAAATATTTTTTTTTCTGTGCATGAGCAGCCAACCTTTTTTTTTTTCAAAAACCTCAAACAGTTCATGTGAGTTTTTTTAGGCATATTCCCAGCACCTCCAGCAGCATATACTATATTTTTCTGGATACGCTGCACAATTGTGCTTTATTCTTTCTACAAACTAGGAGAAGGAGAATTTTGTTGTGCTTTGTGGTATTGAATTGAATTTTCAATGAATGACGGTTAAAAAAAAAAAAGAAATCATACTTACCTCATCCGTTTGAGTGCGAAGAGCTGGCCACAGCCATTTTGATTGAAGATCCCGTGCAAAATTATGTCAAGATGGCGGCGGCCGTCAATCAAATGGATGAGAGTAAGTATGATTTTATTCTTTTTTTTATATTTTACACTTTATTATTGCTTTCAGATACCGTGATCAGCAAAGAACGTGGCAATGAGGAGGAGCAACTGAATCGAATTTTACAATACTTCTCTCATCATCAATAGACACCATGGCTCTATTGTAACAAATATTTATGGCAAGGCAGCACTGCAGCCACCTTTTGACACCTGTCAATGTTGCTTCCACTCCCCCTCCCTTCTATCATACGTGTAAGGGCCCTTGCACGCAACCCTATGCCCTCCAAGACATATGTCCTGGAGCAAAATTGATTGTGCGCATGGAAGCACACCTCATCATAGATTACAATAATGCTGTGTATGTTGGAACGCCCGTGGTGCTATTGTCCTGCACTCATATGCTGCACGATCAATGCTGCTTTGGGACATATGGCCCGCTCCTGGATCGTATGTCTTGGAAGGCATACGGTTGGTGCAAGGGCCCTAAAGTGAAGTGTTGCATGGTGGATAAGTATTGGATAACCGTTGCTTGGTGGTGGTGTTGTTACAGTGTGGACAGATGTGTCTAGTCAATACAGAACTGTCCTACACTTTGTGAATAGAACAGTGACAAGCCCATACTACTTGAATAACATCAGTAATCCAGTCATTATGCCTCTGCATGAACAACACAGGCCTAATTTCACCATCATGGATGACAATGCACCAGAAATTTGAGGTCGCATCATGAAGGAACCACTGCTGGAGACTGAGGTACCTCAAATGGAGTGGCCTGCACTTTCTCCAGACCTAAATCCCTTGAAAGCCTATAGGATCAGCTGAGTCACCGAGTAGAGGCTCGCAACTCTGTACCTCAGAACCTCAATTACCTGAGGGCCGCCCTTCAAGAAGAGTGGGATGCCATGCCTCAGCAGACAACAAGTCGACTTTTGAACAGCATGAAACGTTTTCAAGCTTTAATTGATGCTGAAAGCCACATGACAAGTTATTAAGACATTGACATTTTTTTGTGGTGGTATACCCACTACTAATGTTGCATGCTTTTACTTCAATGTCCTTCTTTCATAATAATATCACTGTAACATGAACTTTTTACGTTTCCCATAAATTTCAGTATATATATATTTATATATATATATATACTAGCAGAAGGACCCGGCTTCGCCTCGGTATATTTCATCTATTTAATTTCATGTTTCTGTATGTCGTTGCAGAGAGAAAGTCAATGCAGCTGACAGAAGTTGATTTTTACCTTCATTTTTTCAATCCCCATTGGCTGTGGAGTGGGAGGGGGCGTGACCTGACCGGGTCGGGGCGAGGTTTAGCGGGACCTTGGGGGGGGTGCTTTTAAGTCCTTCTTTTGAGGGTGGCCTGAATTACAGGTCAATGCCATGGTAATTTATGAGGAAACACAGTGGGTAGCAGTGGAAGAAAACATTCGCTTCGCATGGGTATATTTAATCTATTTCACTTAATGTTTGTGTGTGTCATTGCAGAGAGAAAGTCATCCTCCCTCCCATCCCTGCAGCTGACAGAAGTTTATTTTTACCTTCATTTTTTCAATCCCCATTGGATGTGGAGTAGGAAGGGGCGTGGCCTGACCGAGTTGGGGGCGTGACTTAGTGAGACCTGGGGCGGGGGTTTTAAGTCCTTCTTTTGAGGGTGGCCTGAATTATAGATCAATGCCATGGTAATTTATGAGGACACGCAATGGATAGCAGTGGAAGAAAACATCTTTTATTACTACTGAACGATCTTAGTCTAAAATCAGTCTAAATTTAGCTGAGCTCCTCAGCTGGCTGCTAATTTCCTGGCTAGGTTGTTATGGAAACCGATATCCATGTGGAGAAAATGGCAGTTGGGATTAGAAGTGAAATGCATCCAGGCTAATATTGGCTAATGGAGATCATATTTTGGGAATATCTCGGGAACGGTACGTCCTAGAGAGTGGAGCGAATTTGGTGAAAATCGGTCCAGTAGTTTGGTCACGCATAGAGAACAGACAGACAGACAGAAACTCATTTTTATAATATTAAGAGGTATATATCTCTTTGTCTCTCTGTCTGTTCTCTATGTGTGACCAAAATACTGGACCGATTTTCACCAAATTCGGCACACAGGTACATCAGGTGTCAGGGAAGGTTTTAGACCAGGTCTCAGCTCTTTAGGCATATCGTTCCCGAGATATTCCCAAAATATGACCTGCATTTGCCAATATTAGCCTGGGAGCTTTGCTTTTAAACCTCAACTGCCATTCTCTGCACAGACACACACAGGGAGAGCAGGTTTCCATAACAACACAGCCAGGTAATTAGCAGCCAGCTGAGGAGCTCAGGTAACAACACAGCCATTTCTATTCACTGCTTTAAAGAGGCAGAGAGCTGTGGATGACACTGTTAATGGGGTATTCAAGTTACCATAAATATAACTTATGTTTTAGACTAATTTTAGACTAAGACCATTCAGTAGTAATAAAAGATGTTTTCTTCCACTGCTACCCATTGCATGTCCTCATAAATTGCCATGGCATCGACCTTTAATTTAGGCCACCCTCAAAAGTAGTACTTAAAGCCCCCGCCCCAGGTCTCGCTAAGTCATGCCTCCGACTCAGTCAGGCCAAACCCCATCCCACTCCACAGCCAACAGGGATTGCAAAAATAAAGGTAAAAATCTACTTCTGTCAGATGCAGGGATGGGTGGGAGGTTGACTTTCTTTCTGCAACGACACACAGAAACATTAAATAAAATAGATTAAATACACCCATGCGAAGCGATGTTTTCTTCCACTGCTACCCATTGCGTGTCCTCATAAATTACCATGGCATTGACCTGTAATTCACACCATCCTCAAAAGAAGGACTTAAAACCCCCGCCCCAGGTCTCAATAAGCCACGCCCTGACTATGTCAGGCCACGCCCCCTCCCACTCCGCAGCCAATGGAGATAGAAAAAATGAAGGTAAAAATCAACTTCTGTCAGCTACAGGGGTGGGAGGGTAAATTTCTCTCTGCAACGACACAAAGAAACATTAGATGAAATAGACTAATATTAGACTACGACGTTCAGTTGTA
>ONZH01011635.1:0-33672 GCA_900303285.1 Rhinella marina
CGAGGATTGCGGGGCCTACCTCGGTCACGGTCTCTCAGACGTACTATGCCTCCTCCTCCTCCGACCCCTCCTCCTCCTCCACCGAATTACCATCCGTGGGCACGGCGCCTTCAGTCGGTAGCTCTAGGCGCAGCAGCAGTGCCGTGGGTAAGCGCCAGCAGGCGGTGCTCAAACTGCTGAGCTTAGGTGACAAAAGGCACACCGCCCAAGAGCTGTTACAGGGCATTACGGCGCAGACCGATGTGTGGCTGGCACCGCTGAACCTCAAGCCAGGCATGGTTGTGTGTGACAACGGGCGTAACCTGGTGGCGGCTCTGCAACTCGGCAGACTGACACATGTGCCATGCCTGGCCCACGTGTTCAACCTAATTGTTCAACGGTTCCTCAAGACATACCCCAATCTGTCTGATTTGCTCACCAAGGTGCGCCGCATCTGTGCGCATTTCCGCAAGTCGAGCACAGATGCTGCCACTCTCAGGGCAGCGCAGAGCTGCCTACAACTGCCCGCTCGCCGACTGTTGTGCGACGTGCCCACGAGATGGAATTCCGCATTAAACATGTTATCCAGAGTTTACCAGCAGCGCAGAGTGATTGTAGACGGCCAGATGTCATCTTCCACCAGAACTGGTAGTCAGGTCTCTCAGATTCCTCAAGTCTACAATGAGGAGTGGACGTGGATGTCTGATATCTGCCAGGTGTTGAGCAACTTTGAGGAGTCAACACAGATGGTTAGCGGCGATGCCGCCATTATCAGCCTCACCATCCCGCTGCTTTGCCTGTTGAAAAAATCACTGCTCAGCATCAAGTCGGATGCTTTGCGCTTGTCACAAGAGACGGTGGAGGAAGATACGTCGCGTGATAGCCAGAGCACCCTCCGGTCTGTTTCTCAGCGCATATCGGAGGAGGGGGATGAGGATGAGGAGGAAGAGGAGGAGAATGTCGGCGAGACAGTAGAGGGTACCAGTGCTCAGTCCTTAACTCTTGAGCGTGTATGGGCTGAAGAGGAGGACTTGGAGGAGGAAATGGAGAGTCAGGTCAGTGAGGAGAGGGAATTCTTGCTTGTAGGGACTCTGGCGCACATGGCAGACTTCAAGTTAGGCTGCCTATCCCGTGACCCTCGCGTTAGAAGAATTTTTTCCAACACCGATTACTGGGTGTTCACTCTCCTGGACCCACGGTACAAGCAGAACCTTTCCACTCTCATCCCTGCAGAGGAAAGGAGTATGAGAGTGAATAGGTATCAACAGGCCCTGGTGCACAAGCTGAAACAATTCTTCCCATCTGACGCCGCTAGCGGCAGAGGGCATGGTTCTGTGGGAAAAGTAGCGGGAGAGAGGAGGCGAGCAGGCAGCTTGTCCAGCACTGGCAGGGGAACGCTCTCCAAGGCCTTTGCCAGTTTTATGTCACCCCAGCAAGACACTGTCACCTGTCCCCAGTCTAGGCAGAGTAGGGGGGAGCTGTACAGAAAGATGGTGAGGGAGTACCTAGCTGACCATACCAACGTCCGTAGCGATCACTCTGCTCCATACAACTACTGGGTTTCAAAGCTGGACACGTGGCCTGAACTGGCGCTGTACGCCTTGGAGGTGCTGGCCTGCCCTGCCGCTAGCGTGCTGTCAGAGCGGGTATTCAGTGCAGCTGGTGGCGTCATCACCGATAAGCGTACACGCCTGTCAACTGACAGCGCTGACAGGCTGACGCTTATTAAAATGAACAAAGCCTGGATTTCACCGGAATTCAAATCTCCTCCGGGGGAAAGCAGCTAAAGATTTAAATAACTTATGTATCCGATTCCTCTTCTCTACTCCTCTTCTCTACTCCTCCTCCATATCGTCTTTGCCTAACGCTGACCCAAAAAACGCCATTTTTTAGAGGTCCAACTGGCACTCTTTTAGCACAATTTTTCAGGAGGGCCCCCTACAGGCCCTCTCTTCAAACAATTTTTCAGGAGGGCCCCCTACAGGCCCTCTATTCAAACAATTTTTCTGGAGGTCCACCTACAGGCCCTCTCTCCAATTCCAGTTCCAAGTTTTATTTGCCCATACTACATACATATTTATTTTTGGGATAGGTGTGAAAAATAATATTACTTGCGAATCTATATTGCCCAACATTGGATACGGTAGCAAGTAGAAGACCAAACACATGCTGCTCACAGGGTTCCGCAAATTCCTGGTCCACCCGCAAATTCCTTGTCCACAATGTCAAGGAGGACGAGGTTCTGTGGATGACCAACAAGTCCTTCTGTACTGAAATCGCTGACAAAGTCTCCATCTAAGAACACACAGACCATTGTGGAGAGAGCGGCACAGCTCGCCATCAAAGTGAGGAACCCCAACGCCAGACTGCGCAGAGAAGATAACGAATAAATATCTCTGTGGTTATTTTTGCTAAATAAAAGTTAAATAAACCCCCCAAAAAATTCATCTGTTCCTGTGCCTGATCCACCCAAGTTGAATCTGTCCCATCATGAGAAAGTCCCCCCCAAGGAGTCCCCACTGTAACTTGCTTCCCATACAACTACCTCACCCCCCGACACCTGTGTCTCGCCATTGTCCACCACCTCCTCAGACAACACTGGTAAATCACCACTGTCAGCACACGGAAACAGCAAAAGGTCTTGCGAATTGGGGCAGAGAATGTTCTCGGCTAGCACATCAGAGAAGGGGTGACTATGGGGTTCCAGGGAGTACGTGACCACATGCAATCTCCATCTAAAAAGTCATGCCACACTTGATCAATCTCATAATTTACGACTGTACCGGTTGATGCTAAATTTTTATGTTGGGGTCCTGTGTCGTCATTCTAACTCCATCCGGCTGTTGTCACCACCACACACGCTATCCCAGGGGGCACTCCTCTGGCTCTTCCAGTGAAACCTCCTTCCCCCTAGCCTGCCCCCCCCCCCCCCACCTACAGGCCCTCTCTCCAAACAATTTACGTCTTTGTCCTATCTTTCTCTCTCTCCAAACCATTTTTCCGGATAGCTGCCATATACGGTTTTAAACTGAGTAGTATACATACCACAGTTGATCAATCTCATAATTTACGACTGTACCGGTTGATGCTAATTTTTTAAGTTGGGGTCCTGCGTCGTCATTCTAAATCCATCCGGCTGTTGTCACCACCACACACGCTAGCCCAGGGGGCACTTCTCTGGCTCTTCCAGCGAAACCTCCTTGCCCCAGCCTGCCCCCCCCACCTAAAGGCCCACTCTACAAACAATTTAGCCGGATAGGGGACGTATCAGAAGTTGTACTGATGTTTGTTTTTGTTCTTCTTTTATCTGCCTCATGACCTGTGATAGGCAGAGCATGGACACGTCCCCTTAACTGCAGTGGGAAAGACACTCCCCTGGCCAGAGCAAGCTCTTTTTCCGTTTTCCGTGTTCGAAATATCCATTAAATATAGGGTCCCAAGATAGGGGACGTATACGGTATTAAACTGAGAAGAATCGATACTGCACCGGCTGATGCTAGAGTATTTCCAAATGCATTCCGGCTGTTGTCACCACCACACACGCTAGCCCAGGGGGCACTCCTCTGGCTCTTCCAGCGAAACCTCCTTGCCCCAGCCTGCCCCCCCCCCCACCTACAGGCCCACTCTACAAACAATTTAGCCGGATAGGGGACGTATCAGAAGTTGTACTGATGTTTGTTTTTGTTCTTCTTTTATCTGCCTCATGACCTGTGATAGGCAGAGCATGGACACGTCCCCTTAGCTGCAGTGGGAAAGACACTCCCCTGGCCAGAGCAAGCTCTTTTTCCGTTTTCCGTGTTCGAAATATCCATTAAATATAGGGTCCCAAGATAGGGGACGTATACGGTATTAAACTGAGAAGAATCGATACTGCACCGGCTGATGCTAGAGTATTTCCAAATTCATTCCGGCTGTTGTCACCACCACACACGCTAGCCCAGGGGGCACTCCTCTGGCTCTTCCAGCGAAACCTCCTTCCCCCAGCCTGCCCCCCCCACCTACAGGCCCACTCTACAAACAATTTAGCCGGATAGGGGACGTATTAGAAGTTGTACTCATGTTTGTTTTTGTTCTTCTTTTATCTGCCTCATGACCTGTGATAGGCAGAGCATGGACACTCCCCTGGCCAGAGCAAGCTCTTTTTCCGTTTTCCGTGTTCGAAAAATCCATTAAATATAGGGTCCCAAGATAGGGGACGTATACGGTATTAAACTGAGAAGAATCGATACCATACGGGTTAAAGCAACAGTTTTTCCAAATCCATTCCGGCTGTTGTCACCACCACACACGCTAGCCCAGGGGGAACTCCTCTGGCTCTTCCAGCGAAACCTCCTTGCCCCAGCCTGCCCCCCCCACCTACAGGCCCACTCTACAAACAATTTAGCCGGATAGGGGACGTATCAGAAGTTGTACTGATGTTTGTTTTTGTTCTTCTTTTATCTGCCTCATGACCTATGATAGGCAGAGCATGGACACGTCCCCTTAGCTGCAGTGGGAAAGACACTCCCCTGGCCAGAGCAAGCTCTTTTTCCGTTTTCCGTGTTCGAAATATCCATTAAATATAGGGTCCCAAGATAGGGGACGTATACGGTATTAAACTGAGAAGAATCGATACTGCACCGGCTGATGCTAGAGTATTTCCAAATTCATTCCGGCTGTTGTCACCACCACACACGCTAGCCCAGGGGGCACTCCTCTGGCTCTTCCAGCGAAACCTCCTTGCCCCAGCCTGCCCCCCCCCACCTACAGGCCCACTCTACAAACAATTTAGCCGGATAGGGGACGTATCAGAAGTTGTACTGATGTTTGTTTTTGTTCTTCTTTTATCTGCCTCATGACCTATGATAGGCAGAGCATGGACACGTCCCCTTAGCTGCAGTGGGAAAGACACTCCCCTGGCCAGAGCAAGCTCTTTTTCCGTTTTCCGTGTTCGAAATATCCATTAAATATAGGGTCCCAAGATAGGGGACGTATACGGTATTAAACTGAGAAGAATCGATACCATACGGGTTAAAGCAACAGTTTTTCCAAATCCATTCCGGCTGTTGTCACCACCACACATGCTAGCCCAGGGGGCACTCCTCTGGCTCTTCCAGCTCAACCTCCTTCCCCCCAGCCTGCCCCCCACCTACAGGCCCTCTCTACAAACAAGCAGTGGTGTCACCTGCAGGCGGTGATGGACCTTCGTTGCACCTAGTTGGGTGCTTCCCTAACATGTGATGGGCATGTGCCTCGCCTTTCTTGGTCTGGGTGAGCACAATTGCCATGAGGGTAACCACCAGGCTGTTGCCTGAGAATTTGGGGTAATGGTGGGATTAGGCAGCCTCAGAGGCATCCATGCATGCTGCCCCTGCTGTTTCCTGTCCATTTCCGTGGTGTTTCCATAATTTTCTGAGGTTTCCAGGTTTTCACCCAGCCTTCCCTAGGCAGAGCCTTGGTCCCCCGCAAAAATGCTCGAGTCTCCCATTGACTTCAATGGGGTTCGTTATTCGAAACGAGCACCCGAGCATCGGGAAAAGTTCGACTCGAATAACGAGCACCCAAGCATTTTAGTGCTCGCTCATCTCTAGTCATTATACTTCTAAAATATTCACCACAAACAGAGACATTATAGCTGTAGCCAGTGATTTATTCATCATAGAGACAAACCACATGACTGCTATGGGACCCCTGTTCAAAGGGGACCCAGAGCTGAACATCTGCTTCTAGATCACTGCATTAGATAGAATCACTGCATTTTCGATCAGCTACCACTAGAAGGAGCACAGTGCAAAGAGATTTTTCAGCTGCTCCCGGAACCACTGTCAATCAGTTGATTTTGTTGGGGAAAGGCATTTGTTATTTTTACATGGTGGCTATAAGAGGAATGGCTGTTCCTGGAATACAATAACAACTCAAATCCACTAGAACGCTGTTCCTACAGTATGGGTCTACCTTCGAGCTTATGGAGGGGTTCCTGTGTGGGGGACTCTATAAATAGAAGGGGGTCTATGATGTCTATATGTCCCAGTATGATGTATGGACAGGGATTGGCTTCATGAGATAACTCCTTTAATAAAAACTATGAACATCAAGCCCAAAAAAGGATGGTAAAATGGAAAACTATTGTTTTGTATGATAGGATCAGAAATTTTCCAGCTACAATACTCTTTTCTTCATTTCCTCCAGACATATGGTAGTAAAAACCTGAAACGTGTGGGGACAATAATGCAGATAGGAATTCTCATCTCAATGCTCTGTTGTTGGGCTATTTTCATTAACACAGAGCAGATACTGCTCCTCTGCAAACAGCATCCGGATATAGGCAGGTAAATAATAATCCTATTGGATTTTCCAAAGTTCATCAAAGTGAGCCATCTATGTGAAGTAATCTGTTGAAGCCAATGAACACAATTTAAAAGGGTTATCCAATCCTATAAAAATGTGAGGGGCCCGGCATTTGGGGGGGGGGTGTTATAGGATTGGATAACCCCTTTAATACTACTACCTCTGCTGTGCAGCAACTACTGCAGTGGAAGTTCTGTCAGCAATACCAGTTGGAGGCTTATTTTCGACAAGGAGTTATCCAGTTGGGAGAGCAGCACATTTAAGCCTCATTTCATCTCACAGCAGTTTAATCCACATATTTTGACTTTCCCACTAGCATACTCATACACATTTGACTTGACAGACACCCCTGACTATGGCTTATCTTGCGACAGAACAAAGGCTGTGGAATATTGAAATCTAACATGTCCAATCCTTGTTTCTCCATACATTTGCCATCACGTTAGATTCTCCACGTGTTGAGCTGACATGTATCTAACATATTAAGGCAGCCTTAACCCTTTCAGGACCAGGCCATTTTCTGTGTTTTCTTTTTTTACTCCCAGCTTTCCCAGAGCCATAACTTTTATTTTTCCATTCACATAGACGTATGAGGGCTTTTTTTTGCAGGACAAGTTGTACTTTCTAATGGCACAATTCATAGTTGCATACAATGTAGTGGAAAGTGGGAAAAAATGTCAAATGGGGTGGAATTATAAAAAAAAATGGAGTGTGTATGACTTTTTGATATTCAATCTTTTTGGGGAGGTGAATTGAAAAAAAAAGCGAATCAGAGATTTTGATGTTTTTTTCCATTACGTCATTCGCTGTATGGGATAAATAATTTTATATTTTAAGCCCTCGTTCACATTTCCATTTTTCACTGACCCATAAGAAATCAATATTCTGTTCACATTTCCATAAAATTTTAAGTTCCATGCATCCGCATAAAAACAGCGGAAGCATGTCCATCTTAAATCTGTGTCCCGGACCAAACGCGCCCATGTAAGTCTATGGGTTCGTGAAAATCATGAATACACATCCGTGTTGCGTCCGTTTTTCACTGATGAATAATAGGAGATTCTTTGGAAATTAATTTTCAGCTGAACAACATCAGTAAATTACAAATAACACACGGATGGTAAAAACGGACACACGGACCAACCACAGATCGTGAATGGACAGCTTCATGGATGAAACACATATGCTTTTTTTTTCCATGGAAATGTGAACGAGGCCTAATAGTATGGACATTTTAGAAGTGTCAATGCCTGCTGTTTATTTTTTAAATTGTTTATGTATTTTTATTTTAATCTTAGGGAAAAGGGGGATGATTTGAATTTTTTTTAAATATTTTTAAAAACCTTTTTTTTTAATACTTTTTAATAGTTC
This sequence comes from Rhinella marina, assembly GCA_900303285.1. Classification (NCBI taxonomy): domain Eukaryota; kingdom Metazoa; phylum Chordata; class Amphibia; order Anura; family Bufonidae; genus Rhinella; species Rhinella marina. Next base: position 7,678 of record ONZH01011635.1, read on the forward strand.
AACTAGGGAATGTGAACTAGCAACCATTAGATTGCTTCTCCCATAGACTCCAATGCATTAGCTTTGGAGTCTATGACAATTCCACTTTGTTCCTAAGGAGCCCTGCCACAGGCAGGGTCTTCATAGGAACATCGCTGTGGCAGCCTTGGATCATCTAGGAGGACCTTACACACCTGCCATACATACCATCCAGCTTCCCGATCCCCGCCAGGGGGTGCCTTTGCACAGCTGGGAGCACACTGTTTTTGAGTTCCCAGATGCCGTAGTCACATTTGACCATGGCATCTGGGGGGTTAAATGTGTGCTATCAACTTTATCATCAGTCGCATAGACTAGCCCTGGGTGTCTGCTTTAAATACCTGAGCCCCGATGTATATTTATGTTGGGCGGTTGGTAAGCAGTTAAAGAGGCTGTCCAGCTTTTCTACCCTTTCTGGCTGAACCTGCAAATGAAAGCATAATGACCTGCTCGCCACAGCTGGGTTCCAGATCCTTTGACCCACTGCTGCAGTCCAGAAGCTCTTGTCCCCGCTTGTCATGTCTTGTCTGGAGTGAATAGAGGTCACATGTCATATGCCGCTTGGGGGATACATTACAGCTGTGGCCAGTCATTGGCTGCAGCAGCATGTGTGACACTTGTCTTCGCTGGAAGTTTTCAGAGCTCCAGAACCACAGCGGTGGACTGAAAGAGCCAGAACCCAGCAGTGAGGTTTGTAAGGGGGGACAGACTCCCTTCCAGAGCGGGAGAATACATTTATATATTTACCCATTTATATATTTTCTGTATTGATTATATACAGTTGTAGAGAACATCTGTCAGTTCCAAGGATTCTGTGTCACCTCAACATCTGCAGTCATAAAATAGGTCCAGGGACAAAACACAAGGGGCAGGCAAAGTACCTAGTTACTAATGGTGAATGCAGTATCTGGATTCATGAAAAAAACAAAAAACACTTTTCTACCTTCAAATTTATTTTAACCAATCAGTGTTTCTATGTATATATAAGACTGGCGGGAAACGTGCAACTGAGGATAATCTAATGTGTGTTTGTCTATTGAACAGCTATCATGCTGCACTTTTAGGGGAGAGGGTGGTGTGATACATTCTGAGCCTACTTCATTTGGTATACAGAGAACCTGTCCTTCCTGAACAAGTTTATTTTAATTCAAGCTAAAAGTTTTCTTTGTTTTTTTTTATAGGTTGACACACAAACATGTAATGATATATTTGCCCGCACTTCCAGTAAGTATCAGTTTTGTCATAAGGTACATCAATAAATAGAATTTACAATTCTTCCCTGTTTATTTTAGTTTTTCTTATATCTGCCATATACTATAGACGTGGCTAGAAGATGCAGAAATTAAAAATGGAACATTAGCTTTTCTCTAAAAATACAAAAGTTTCAGCTCACCTTCAGCATATCTCAGCCATGCAAGGAAACCCCGGACCAGGGAGTACTCCAAAACAGAAGCCAAAAAATTCCAGCATACAGGCCACGGCTAAAATCCAAATCCTTTATTGTATCCTTTTAACCCTTTCAGTATCGGGCCACTTTTCACCTCAAATCCCAGGCCGTTTTTTGCAAATCTGACATGTGTCACTTTATGTGGTAATAACTTTGGAACGCTTTTACTTATCCAGGCCATTCTAAGATTGTTTTCTCGCCACATATTGTGCTTCACGGTAGTAGTAAATTTGTGACAAAATATTTAATTTTTATTTATTAAAAAAGACCAAATTTACAAAAAATTTGGAAAAATTTGCAAATTTCAAAATTTCAGTTTATCTACTTTTAAAATACATAGTAATACCTCCAAAAATAGTTATTATTTTACATTCCCCATATGTATACTTTATGTTGGCATCATTTTATAAATGTCATTTTACTTTTTTGGGAAGTTAGAAAGCTTAGAAGTTTAGAAGCCATTTTTCAAATTTTCAACAAAATTCCCAAAACCATTTTTTTCAGCACCAATTCAGATATAAAGTGATTTTGAGGGGCTTACATAATGGAAACCACCCATAAATGACCCCATTTTAGAAACTACACTCCTCAAATTATAAAAAAACTGCTGTTACAAACTTTGTTAACCCTTGAGGTGTTCCACAAGAATTAATGGAAAATGGAGGTGAAATTTCAAAATTTCACTTTTTTGGTAGATTATTCATGTTAATATTTTTTTTCTTGCAAAACAGCAAGGGTTAACAGCAAACTAAACCTCAATATACATTACTCTGATTCTGCAGTTTACAGAAATACCCCATATGTGGTGGTAAACGTCTCTATGGGTTTGTGGCAGTGGTCAGAAGGAAAGGAGCGCCATATGGATTTTGGAGGCAGATTTTGCTAGAATCGTTTTTAGGCACCATTTTGTAATTGAGAGACCCTGACGTACCCCTACAGTGGAAACCCTCAAAAAGTGACCCCATTTTGGAAACTACACCCTTCAAAGAATATATTAAGGGGGGTACTGGCCACTTTGACCCCCTAAGCGTTTTATGGAATTTGGAAACACTTGGCTGTGAAAATGAAAAGTTTCATTTCTTCCAATAAAAATGTTGCTTTAGCCCCAAATTTTTCATATTCACAAGGGGTAACAGGAGAATAGTACCCCATAATTTGTTCCCCATTTTCTCCTGAATACGGCAACACCCCATATGTGGTGGTAAACTGCTGTGGGGGCACATGGCAGGACTCAGAACAGAAGGAGCGCCATATGGATTTTGCAACACAGATTTTGATGGATTGGTTTGCGGGAGCCATTGATTTTTATTTTTTTTGAGTTATTGTCTTATGTGGGGGCTCATTTTTTGCGGGACGAGGTGACGTTTTCATTGGTACCATTTTGGGGTACATAAGACTTTTTGATCGCCTGCTATTACACTTTTTGTGAGGGAAGAGGGGAAAAAATGGTTGTTTTGGCATAGTTTTTTATTTTTTTATTTTTTGCAGCATTCACCCGGGGGGCCATCTCATGTAATATTGTTATAGAGCAGGTTGTTATGGACGCGACGATACCCAATATGTCTAACTTTTTTATTTTTGGAAAGTTTTACACATTAGATGCATTTTAGAACAGAATAAAATCTTTTTTTTGTGTTGCCATTTTCAAAGAGCCATATTTTTTTAAGTTTTCAGGCGATTGTCTCAGGTAGGGTATCGTTTTTACTGGACAAGATGTCGGTTTGATTGATACCATTTTGGGGTAAATACGCCTTTTTGATCGCCTGCTATTACACTTTTTGTAAGGGAAGGTGACCAAAAAACGTCTGTTTTGGCACTTTTTTTTTTTTTTTCAGCATTCGCCTGGGGGGCCATCTCATGTAATATTTTTATAGAGCAGGTTGTTACGGACGCGGCGATACCCAATATGTGTAACTTTTTTATTTTTTGAAAGTTTTACACATTAGATGCATTTTAGAACAGAATAAAATCTTTTTTTTGTGTTGCCATTTTCAAAGAGCCATATTTTTTAAAGTTTTCAGGCGATTGTCTCAGGTAGGGTATCGTTTTTGCAGGACAAGATGTCGGTTTGATTGGTACCATTTTGGGGTAAATACGCCTTTTTGATCGCCTGCTATTACACTTTTTGTAAGAGAAGGTGACCAAAAAATGTCTGTTTTGGCACGTTTTTTTTTTTTTTTTTTTTTACTGCGTTCACCTGGCGGGGTGAATGACGTGATATTTTTATAGAGCCGGTCGATACGGACGCGGCAATACCTAATATGTTTATCTTTCTTTTTTTTACAATTTTTTTTTTACTTTTTTTTGGAAAATGGCTTTTTTTTTACTTGAAACTTTTATTATTATTTTTTTTTTTTAGGAAACTTTATTTTTTAACTTTTTTTTCCACTTTAACTTTTGGGGGTCTGATCCCCTTTACAATGCATTACAATACTTTTGTATTGTAATGCATTGGCTGTAAGTGTATTACTCAATGTAATACACTTACAGCCTGCTTCCTGTGCGATCCAGGGGGCTGGATCGCACAGGAACGCAGGGATAGCAGCCACAATGCCTAAGGAAGGCATCGGGCTGCTATCTGAACCATCGGGTCCCTGTCACAGCAGCGCGGGGACCCGATGGCCCCCCCGCTCGCCATCCTGAAGTCCTTTCACTCCCGCACACCGCATGTGCCGCGGTCAGCGCTGACCGCGGCACATGAAGGGTTAGTGAAAACACCGATGCCGGCGCATTCAGCAGGGGTCCGGCACTTGGGCACAGCCGGACCCCCGCCGCTGATTGGGCGGGCGCAGCTCCTGCTCCCGCCCGATCAGAGCGCCGTACATGTACGGCGCTGGGACTTGCGGCAGTGATTTTTGCGCCGTACATGTACGGCGCCGGTACTGTAAGGGTTAAAATCCATGTGCTGACCAGAGTGTACGACAGCCTATGTGATTCGACAGAGTGTCTTAATCATGACCACAATATGTTACCAAACCTACTGGTTTAAAAATCTGCCCCCTTACATGTGTAGCATACCACATTAATCAAGGCATGGGAGCGTGCTACGTGGCATAATAAAAACATAACAATATGTATATTGACATATAAACATAACCCAGCAAAACAAAACAAAAACCCAAATCAATATTCAAAAATTAAATCGTATTTGCTATTCATACCATTAGGAATTCTACTATTCAAGGAAAAAAATCGAAATCTGTAATATCTCCCTTATGTACATCCCTAAAATGTCTTGATAGACATTGAGTATTTTCGTATTGGATATATCCAAGAGATGTTTCCTAATCCTCACTTTAAGGCTACATTCACACGACCATATGTGTTTTGTGGTCCGAAAAAAAAAAACAACGGATGACATCCATATGGAACCCGTTTTTTTGCGGATCCACTGTAACAATACCTATCCTTGTCCGCAAAACGGACAAGAATAGGACATGTTCTATTTTTTTGGCTGGGCTACTGAATGGACATGCAGATGCATACAGTGTGCTGTCCGCATTTTTTGCTGACCCATTGAAGTGAATGCGGCATATTTTGTGGCTCAGATGCTGAGGAAAACAACTATTGTGTGAATGTAGCCTAAGACTGTTGGAGGTACAACTCACATATTGGAACTTATATTTGTTACATGTGGCCAAATAGACAACATTGCTCGTGTTCCAGTTAATGTAAAATTTAATCATATAAACATCACCTGTAACAATGGAGCTGAACGTCTTTCCCACTTTTAAGTAATGATATGTCTTACAGATATTATGTCCATACTTGTAACAACCTGCAACATTCAACTACGTGGATTTACTAACATTAGAGTCCTCCAAAAATAGACTGGGGGATAATACAGAAGCTAATGTGGGAGCTCTCCTACATCCGAATACAGAATATGCAGTAAACTGTCATTTTGATATAGAATAGGGAGGTACCTCATGATAATGTCCCTAAACTGTCAACTAAAATTAGTCCCAACCCTTAGCTATGTTTGTTTCTCATTCTTATTACCCTTACCATTTTTAATTGTATTGTTATGGTATATTAATGTCTGTCTATCAATATGTCTCACTTTTTCTTTGGCCTGCTTAAAAATACATTCACCATAGCCCCTTGACTTAGCTTTTCCCTAATATATACAAACTAGCAAAATGTCTCTGTAAAAAGATAATAGAATTGTTTTTCCTGAATTTCATATTCCTCGGTCCATAAAATCAAATGCAATACTGTCAGCATTAACACCTCTTTATTACGGCTAGGTTCACATCTGCAGAATACTCATCCGGCACAAATGCTAGCTGTCGGCTGGACCAAAAAATGCAGGAAAAGCAGCCACATCCCATTATAGTCAATGGGGATTTGATGGTACGTGGTCTTATCTGGCAACGCCGGATACAGTGATTCCGAATGGTACTGTGAACATTACCTAACTACTTTAAATACACTAAAGCCTTGATTTATCAAGACCAGCTACAACAGTCTAGATAAGCTGTGACCGACTGGAGGAGGCACTTATAATGGGCCGCAGGCCTTATCATAAATTAAATGCTGCCTCCGACAGTCTGTGAGCCGCACTGAAAACTAAATAGTAGATTTCAGTCATTATTTATGCCAGTTTCTGGCCAATGGCCTTGTCCACATCCTGCCCTCACCATGCCCTCTTTTTGGAAACATGCTGAAAGCGGCATTAAAATGCCAGTTGAAAACAAATTGCAGTAGCATGTAGAAATCAGTGAAACCGGGTTTTGTGACTTTTTAATGCTGTAAACTGGCATAGGAAAATTATTAATTCCCCCTTAAATTTATATACATTTTTGCAGGAGAAATTCTAATGACTTCCTAATGACTGTGTTTTTCTTTTTTTCATGTCCTTTTTTCTTGATGCCATCTACAGGCAAATTTTCTTCTGCAGTTACAAGCAAAATATTTACAGAATCAGGTAATAAAACACAATATATTTCTACAGCTGATTTATTAGTGTGCTTTATTAAAGGAGCTCTGAGGCCAGGAACTCCTGTTCAGATGGCAAGGTTAAAAGACAAAAGTCTCACCTGTCACAGATGCCCTGGGTCATGCACCAAGCTCTAATCTCCTCTGCTTCTGGTTCCTACTGGAACGGAGGTTTGAGATGTTATTTATATGCATATCACCAATCTATGGCCTCAGCAGCGGCACATGCTGTGCCTGAATATATCACCCCTGAGGCCATTGATTAGCTGGCAGCAGTGACATGCTGTTAGGTCAGCTGTCTGTCCATCACTGCCCTGTTCACCCCTGCTGGCATGATACCTGCACTACTCACCATGCTGCTGCCTCCAAGCTTCTGCCTTGTGCTCCAACCTCTCTCTCCTTAGGGTGCTTGCAAATCAGCTGGGGGTCCATGGGTATTTAAAGCACCCTCTTCAGGCAGAGGGTGTCTGAGCTTTAGGTTCCCTGTGACCAGCAAAGGTGTTCTGATAGTCTTGTGCCATTATGTTTAACTGCATTTATTCCTGTCTGTGCTCCAGTTAACTCTGTCAAAATGCCTCGTCTTCCTGTCAAGTGTCCAGCCTGCCTGACTTGCTTGTATCTTGCTCTAACCACTGCGCTATACAGTCCAACACTAGACTTGCTTGTATCTTCATCTATCAGCCTGCTTGTTTATCTGGCGTCTCCCACCCTTTATGCTTCAAATATTCTGTCTAGATCTTACAAACCTGCAGTCAAATATTGGTGACTGATCAGACTATACCTGGAGTTTTCCTGTATTTCTGGCATGTTTTCTGTATCCTGAGCTTCTGGTGCTTGCACCACAGTCCCTGAACCCAGCAAATGAGCTGCCAACTACACCAGGACTATCCCAGGAGCGGTCTGGATGCTTCCCTGCAGTGAAAGCCAGATCTCTATACAGGGGTTAAAGGGTGAATATTAGGGTAGCGCCAGAATAACACCATTAGGTTTTACTCCAAAGCAAAACCGGTTAGTTGGCACACTGGGTCGACACTCGCTGATCCATGACATGTACATGTAGATGGCACATCAGACTTTGGGTCCAGCTGGGACTAAAAATGGAGGAGAAGGAAACACTGCACTGGACTTGGAGCAATTGTTACAGGTAAGACTTTTTTTTTTTTACATTTTCCCCTTGCACAGACACCTCAACAGGGGTTCTCAGTCTTGGATAAACCCATGATTGTAGATTTATATAAAGGGAATTCATAGCCTATATTTGTAACTAATTAAAACTAGATCATGAAACATATGCATTTTTTTCTAATCTGTTTTTATTTTTTGATTGTAGACTGTATGCTATTGTATTTAGGCTACTTTCACACTAGCAGCAGAGGGTGCTGTGGGGAATCGTCCTATGTGCGCACTGTCCTGCTCCTCCTGCACTGTGGAGACCTGCCGGGAGCATGTAAGTATGGATGTGTATTTGTATGTGTATATGTCTGTGTGTGTGTGTCTGTACTGTGTGACATGTGTGGGGCCGGAGCGCGGTTCCGGCCCCACACATGTACCTACGGCAGCACAGATCTGGCGGCACCCTTCACCTGCCAGATCCGTGCTGCTGCTACTGTGAAAGAGGCCTTACTGCAGTCATTTTGCCTGAATTGCTCTGTGACTGGTGTAGAGGTCATTCTAGATGGAGTAGATAAACTGTGTTCAACACCTATTGTGAATGGAATGGTGTGATCCTTTGTGACCTACAGGATGGATAGATAGATGTTATCTTTCATTGTAACCTTGCCTGTGATAATGAGACAATTACTGAAATTTGACTTCTACCATGCAGTCCAGTGTACATCTTGTGCAATGTGTGTGGTCCTTGAACAACTGTTTGAGGACGCATATGCAGTGTGACCCTGATGTTCAGCGGATGGGAGTTGTAGTGACCCTGATGAGATGTTGTTAGGGTGTATTCCCTCAGACCATTGGTCCTTTGGGGTAGTGCAGTGAAGAATCACCCTACATTCCCTTGGGGCACTCCCTGTAGTTGTGGGCTCCCTGCCTGATGGAAGTTTGGGGGTGAGCTTGATGTTAAATGTTTGTGCAGGTGAAAGGCAGTGCTTGAAGTGATACGATAGCCAGCATGTGGTGTTAGGAGAGTCAGTAACCAGGCCAGATTGAATTTAACAAAAGCCTATTTACTGTGCACCAAATAGGAGTTTTAGTACATCTAGCAAATTTCTGTACACAGTGCAAAATCCACACAGATGTCCAGCATGAGTTAAGCAAGTAGTTAGAAGTTAACAGCCCTCAGGTTACTCTCTCTTGTTACAGTCTCTAGTACTGGGATTTCTGGCTAACAACTGCAATCTGTCACAATGACCGCAATTTGCACAGCAGCGCGTGGTTCCTATAATACGACTGGCAAAAATCGTACCTGAAGTGTGGTAGGTGTTTGAAATCTGAAGAAACGGCAGAGGACACATTGCTAGGATATGCCACCATTGTCTGATAGGTGCAGGTCCTAAACGGAGCCCCGAAAGTGGTGGAAGGCGCACTCTATTCATTTCTATGGGGCCGCTGAAAATAGCTGAGCCGAAATACCCTGCCATGTGCCAGGCAAAAAAAACCCTTTTAAAATATGTGCCAGGACAAAAAATCCCTTTTTAGAGCCCCTAGTAGAAATAATGTCACCATAGTAAAGGCCCAAATGCATGGTGCTACGTTATTGTGCTACCTGCTTTAGGCCTGAAGGGGATCTGTCACTAGTTCACTTAGATAGGACACCATAAAACTAGTGACAGATTTGCTTTGATCATACCAGCTTAGAGATGCCCTTAAAGGCTATGTACACCTTTGGGGGATTTTTTAAATTATTATTGGATTGTACTCGTTTTGAGCTAAATAACCTTTTTTTTTAACCCCTTAAGGACAGAGCCCATTTTGGCCTTAATGTCTGGGCCAAATTTTGGAAATTCTGACATGTGTCACTTTATGTGGTAATAGCTTTGAAACACTTTTACTTATCCAAGCCGTTCTGAGATTGTTTTCTCGTGACACATTGTACTTCATGACAGCGGTAAATTTGAGTCAATATAAATCACCTTTATTTTTAAAAAAATCCTAAATTTACTGAAAATTTTGAAAAATTTGTAATTTTCAAACTTTGAATTTCTCTGCTTTTAAGGCAGATAGTGATTTCTCACAAAATAGTTATTACTTTACATTTCCCATATGTCTACTTTATGTTGCCATCATTTTGTTGATGTAATTTTATTTTTTGGGGACGTTAGAAGGCTTAGAATTTTAGAAGCAATTCTTAAAATTTTTAAGAAATTTTCCAAATTTTTTTTAAGGACCAGCTCAGTTCTGAAGTCAGTTTGTGGGGCTAACATAATAGAAACCACCATAAATTACCCCATTTTAGAAACTACACCCCTCAAGGTTTTCAAAACTGATTTTACAAACTTTGTTAACCCTTTATGTATTTCCATTCTAAATTTCACTTTTTTTGGCATGTTTTCCATTTTAATCCATTTTCCCCTGCAAGGGTAAATAGCCAAACAAAACTCAAAAACTATTACCCTGATTCTGCGATTTACAGAAACACCCCACATGTGGTAGTAAACTACTGTATGGCCACATGGCAGGGCGCAGAAGAAAAGGTGCGCCAGATGGTTTTTGGAGGGCAAATTTTGCTGGACTGGTTTTTAGACACCATGTCCCATTTGAGGCCTCCCTAAAGCTCCCTACAGTAGAAACAACCAAAAAGTGCCCATATTTTGGAAACTACGGGATAAGGTGACAGTGTTATTGATACTATTTTGGGGTACATATGATTTTTGATCGCTTTATATGACACTTTTTGTTAGGCAAAGTAACTAAAAATGGATGTTTTGGCACAGTTTTTATTTTTTATTTTGTACAGTGTTCATCTAACAGGTTAGGTCATGTGACATTTTTGTAGAGCAGGTTGTTACGAACGTGGCGATACCTAACATGTATAGTTTTTTTTAATTTATTTAAGTTTTACACAATAATATAATTTTTGAAACAAAAAAAATCATGTTTTAGTCTCTCCATTGTCTGAGAGCTGTAGTATTTTTATCTTTTGGGCGATTGTCTCAGGTAGGGGCTCATTTTTTGCGGGAAGAGGTGACGGTTAGATTGGTACTATTTTGGGGGGCATATGCCTTTTTGATCGCTTGGTATTACATTTTTTGTGATGTAAAGTGACAAAAAATGGCTTTTTTGACACAGTTTTTATTTTATTTTTTTTACTGTGTTTACCTTAGGGGTTAGGTCATGTGATATTTTTGTAGAGCAGGTTGTAACAGACGTGGCGATACCTAACATGTATAGTTTTTTTAATTTATTTAAATTTTACACAATAATATAATTTTTGAAACAAAAAAAAATCATGTTTTAGTCTCTCCATTGTCTGAGAGCTGTAGTTTTTTTATTTTTTGGGCGATTGTCTCAGGTAGGGGCTCATTTTTTGCGGGAAGAGGTGACGGTTAGATTGGTACTATTTTGGGGGGCATATGCCTTTTTGATCGCTTGGTATTACATTTTTTGTGATGTAAAGTGACAAAAATGGCTTTTTTGACACAGTTTTTATTTTTATTTTTTTACGGTGTTCACCGGAGGGGTCGGGACATGTGATATTTTTGTAGAGTGGGTTGTTACGAACGTGGCGATACCTAACATGCTTGGGGTATTTTTTTTCTTTTTTTACCAATTTCAAATTTGAGTATTGGGGGAAAAATATGATTTTTTTTAAACTTTTTTTAAAAATTTTTTTACACTTTTTTTTTAGACTCAGACCCACTTGGTTCTTGAAGATCCAGTGGGTCTGATTGTTCTATAATACACTACAGTACACTGTATAGTGTACTGCAGTGTATTTTCACTTAGGCTAAGCCTTGTCAGGCTCTTGCCTTTAGCAGGAGCCTGATGAGGCTTAGCTTACACCATGGCAACCCAGACGCTTCTGAAAGCGTCAGGTTGCCATGGTAACCATCGGGACGCTGCCACAGCAGAGCAGCGTCCCGATGGAAGGGAGAGGGAGCTTCCTCCCTCTCATCTGGCCACACCATCGGCGCTGCCAGCGCACCGCAGCGCCCGATGGGAGAGGGAGGGAGCTCCCTCCCTGTTAACCCCTTCCATACAGCGGCCCCTAATGACCGCGGCATGGAAGGGGCTAAACTGCTGACATCGGTGCCAGCACCGATGTCAGCAGTTTCAAGCAGAGTATCAGCTGTATGCTGATACTCTGCTTGAAAACGCTCGGCCATCCTGAAAAATTATTGCGGGCGGCACTCTCGCCGCAGCCGCCCGCACATCGCCCCTTCCGCCCGCACATGTTTTGGCCGGTGATTGGTCAGTGACCAGTCACTGACCAATCACAGCCGATCGCGGGGGGCGGGGGGGGACACCCTGACCTCTGACACTCGGGGGGATTCGCCAGAATAGCGCGATCCCCGCCGAGTACCCCGTGCCTGCTGTGAATGGCTGGTCTGAATAGACCAGCCATTCACAGCGATCGCCATTATGGGGGAGGCTGGCTGTGGCTAACAGCCGCCATCACAGCATGTAAACCCCGCTGCACTGCGCAGCGGGTGTTTACATGCAGGGCGTACCGGTACGCCCTGTAGCGCGAACTACCTCGCGCCCTGGACGTACCGGTACGTCCATTGCCACCAAGGGGTTAAATTGGTCTTTATTAAAAATGTTGAACCCGTGTCTTTGTGCAGCATTATTGGCCATATTTGCACTCTATAGGAAAAAACACCTGCCTCTCTGGTGTCCAGGACCATGGGAGTACACATAGGCTGCCGCATTTTCCTATAGTGTGTTAGCACCGCCTCTGCTGTTGGATTGCAGGGTGGTCATAACCCCTGGATACAAGCAATGAATAATATGATGAAAAAATATGTGCCAGTACAAAAAATCCCTTTTTAGTGCCCCTAGTAGAAATAATGTCCCCATAATAAAGGCCGAATTCATGGTGCTACGTCATTGTGCTTCCTGCTTTAGGCCTGAAGCCTATCAGAGGAAACAGCAGGTCAGGAAGACACCACTCCCGTGCCCTGCCTCAACATCTAACTGTATGTAGTTGAATATCAAGAGATGAGCGCTTCTACAATGAAAACACTAATTTCCCAGGGCCCTGCCGCCACCCCCCACAATCTATTGCCTGAGGCAATCAGTTAACCATGCCTCATTGGCGGTGCGCCCATCTAAGAAGAATTGTAAAAACTGGAAAGAGGGAGGTGTTTGCCTCTATGGAAAGTCCTGTCTAACGCCCACACACCGGGAAGATATGTGAGGGAAATGAACATGTGGAGTCACTGTGGGTGGAAATACATGGTGGGAAAAACAATACAATAATTTTAGGGGCTTGTTATAAGCCACCTAACATAAGAGTCCTTAATGAGATATTATGGGGGACTTTTTAACTATCCAGATATAGATTGGGAAAATAAAACCTGTTGATCTCCTAAAGGGCACAGGTTCTTGTCAATAACTAAAGACAACTGCATTTCCCAACTGGATCCCAACTAGTGCAGGATCCAACTAGAGGAATGGCCATAATGGACTTGAAGGGAATCTGTCACCAGTTTTATGCTGCTAGGTTCTAAAAGCTCCAGCGGATGCCAATGAGTCCCCATATTCATGAGCTCACGGCTCTCCCCACCCACCTGCCTCTGACAGTTTTTTCTTCATATGAATCAGCAGCAGGTGGACGGGAAGACTCTGAAGCTCATGAATATGGGGACTCGTTTGGCATGGGCTGGAGCTGTTTGATACAAGATTTTAGCAAAATAGCTGGGTCAATTAAAGTGACCCGGCATTTTGCTAAGGGGATCTGTCACTAGTTTATGTTGCCCTTAGTTAGGACACCATAAAACTAGTGACAGATTCCCTTTAATAACAGACAAAAATGCTGAACTTCAGGAAGGTGAAATTTGATCAGATCAGCTTATAGATGCCCTTAAAGGCTGTGTACACTTTTGGAGGATTTTTTAAATTATTATTGCATTGTACTCGTTTTGAGCTAAACATTTTTTTTCAATTGGTCTTTATTAAAAATGTTGAACCCCTGTCTTAGTGCAGCCTTGCATTTCTCTAGTAGCAGGCTCTGAATTTTCACTGTGTTCCATCAGGCTTCTGATCTCTGACCTCAATTATAGTTCAATTCTTATCTTGGTGGCTTAAATAAGCATTTATGACATTTTAGTAATTTAGAGACAAGGTTTACATGACTGGCACAAAGTGAAAATACCATTCACACAGCTAGACAAACGGTTAACCTTTTGTGACAGAACAGCTAATAATTTTAATAAAAACAACTGAAAAATGATTTTTACCCCAAAATGAATGCAATTATAAAATGTCCCTGAAGTTTTACATATCCTGTAACCTCATTAACTGGGACAAAAATAAGGATGTAGACACTAAATGGGATATTTTCAAAAGCATCCAAAATTTTTCATTGTGAGGGGTACATAACTTATGGAAATAAAAAGATAAGATTTTTTTCACACAGTTAATGTTAGTGTTTGATCAGTGATTTCAAGCACTTACTAACATACTGTGATTGTCCATATTGCCTCCTTTGCTGGCTTGATTCATTTTTCCATCACATTATACACTGCCCGTTTATAGGGGGTTACGAACACCCTGCAATAAAGCAGCGGTGGCCATATTTGCACTCTATAGGAAAAAACACCTGCCTCTCTGGTGTCCAGGACCATGGGAGTACACATAGGCTGGTGCATTTTCCTATAGTGTGTAAGCGCGGCCTCTGCTGTTGGATTGCAGGGTGGTCATAACCCCTGGATATGAGCAGTGAATAATATGATGGAAAAATTAATCAAGCCACCAGGAGGCAATATGGACTACATACATGATAAATGCCATTGCTGAAGTAAAGCAGCCCCTTTAATTTTATTGAGAGAGAATGCCAGGCAACTGGGTGCTGCACATTTTGGCTGCACAATCTGTCTAGTCTCAGTGACATAGTGCTGTCACCTTGTTAAAGGGGCTATTAATTAATAATATTTTGTGGAATATTAATAATCAATATTCATAAATAGGCGTAACCGGCTGACGCTAGCTCCGCCTATTTATTCCCCACACAATTCTATTCCCTTCACGCTACGACTACCTTATACTGTAACGACGGCTATGAAAACCACGTACACTGTATTTTAAACAATAAAAGACTTTATTATATAAAACAATGTCTACCGTCTAATTATTTAGACTATATCTATATATATTTATATTGGCGTATATAAATATATATACATATAGCCGCACCACAATACAATATTATACACTGACTACACTACACACTCCCACTAGCAATTCCACCCACAATATTAACTAGATAATACACACACACATATATAAAGCAGCCCTCCCCAACCTGATCTAAATTACTGTCCCTGGGAACAAAGGGTTAATTACAATACGCAATCAGGGAATAGCGAGGGGTAATGGCAGGGAAGGGGTAAATGGTATAGGGTTGCAGGGGAAAATATGGCAGGGCAAGGCAGGGGTTAAATCAAGGGATCAAGGCTATGGTAGGGTGATTGCAGGGCAGGACACTCCAGGGGTTGCAGGGAAACTGGGGTAATGCAGGGGATATCAATCAGGGGTTAATATAGCAATATTGCAGGGGCACCAGGGGTTAAATCAGGGCAGAATATGGTGCAGCAGGGCAGGGGTTACTGGCTGGGCAGGTATAGGGCAGGGGTATATGCAGGGCAATACACAAGGGGTTAATATATATAGCAGGGCAGTCAGGGGTTGATACAGGGGGTACTTAGCCAGTAGTTGCTCGTCTCTAGGGATGTCCAGGGGATGATCCAGCTCGTTGTCCAGGGGAGATCCTCGCTTGGGGGGGCTGCACGGCTCAACTGAAGAGCGCAGAGCGATCGGGTTATTTAAACCCGGTCGCGCTCACTGCCGTGCTCCCGCGCTGCCGGCGAGCGAGCGCGCCGGCAGCATGTGCACGAGTGCCGGCGCGGTGCTATGACGTCACCGCGCCGGCCCGCGCTGTTTCCCGTGCGGAGGATCTCTTTGATCCTCCGCCTGGGGAGCGCTTTGTATACGCGCCGGACAGAGACAGGGAAACCTATTGTTTCCCTGTCCTGTTAATTGCCCCCAGCAGCGCTGAGGGTAATTAACAGAAGGGACAGAAGATCATATCGATCTTCTGTCCCTTTGAAGTACCTGGGACTGGACTAATTAGTCCAGTCCCATGTCTCCAGCTATCCCCAGCAGATGGCCATTGTCCATCTGCTGGGGGCTATGGGGGGGGCACCCTGGCTATGACATGTATATAGATACATGTACATAACTGGGGATCATGTACATGCATCTATATACTACTGGATGATATAAGGGGCATATATGGATAAAGGGGGCATAAACAGGGGGCAATATTATCATTATTATGAAACAGGGGGACATTTATATACATATAGATGTATATATACATAAATCTGGGGCATATATACATACATCTATATGTATCAGGCACATTGGGTCTGAAGGGGCATGAATGGGGCACATAAAGGGGACTGTGGGGCCATCTGAGGCCCAAACATGCATATGGGGCCAGAGACCCCAACGTGGGGTCATATATATATATTTATATATATATATACATGCCTGATTAAAGGGGCATGCATGCATATACATATATATACACACATTACAGGGCCAACACTTCCTTCTACACACCTAAATTTGAGAATATCTATGTCTCCTGTCAAAATTGGCAGGTTCAACCAACAAAAGACTCTACGGATAGCTGATGAGTAAAGATACAAGATAATGATTAACAAAAATGTGATGATATCTAAGGTTGCATCGGGTAAAAACCCCATGAGGTGGAAGCCAATTTTCCTCATTTTAGGGGGAAAAATTCCTTCCTGACTCCAATCCGGCAATCAGAATAAGGACTCATGCTCATACATGTATTTTTAGTCTGCATCCAGTCAGCAAATATTGCAGGTCAGATGCAGACCTATTCAATTCAATAGGGCTACAAAAGATGCGAACAGCACACCTGTGTGCTGTCCGGATCTGCATGTCCGTTTCAAGGCCCCGCAAAAAAAAAATAGATGTCCTATTCTTGTCCGTTTTACGGAAAAGGATAGGACAGTTCTATAGAGGGCCGGAACATTCCGTTCTGCAAAATGTGAAACACACACAGCCAGTATCCGTGTTTTGAGGATCTGCAGACTGCAAAAACAGCAATGGCCATGTGCAGGCCTAACTTCCTGGATCAACGACCCTTCTCCAGAAATCTAATAACTATAACCTGTAATATTACACTCCAGCAATTCATCCAAACCCCAGGAGTTCACCATCACCGCCTTCTCTGGCAGAGTGCTCTTCTATATTTGCGTAGAAACCTTCGTTTCTCTAGATGCAGAGGATGTCCCCTCATCATAGTCCTGGGTATAAATCATGGGAGAGATATCTGTGCTGAGCCCTGATAAATTCATACATGGTGATTAGATCTCACCTCAGTGATCTTTTTTTTTAAACTAAATGCTTTTTTGATATTTTGACTTTTTTTTGTCTTTCTAGGTACTGTACTCCACCGATTCCAGTTAACACTTTACTTGCCCTCCTCTGAACCCTTTCTAGCTCTGCTATGTCTGTATTGTTCAAAGGAGCAAAGAATTGTACACAATACTCCATGTGCTGTCTGACTTGCGATATGTAAAGTGGCAGGAATATGTTCTTATCCCGGCATCTATGCCCCTTTTGATGCACCACATAATCTTATTGGCCTTGCCAGCAGCTGCCTGAGATTGGTTTCTACAATTAAGTTTGCTGTCCACTAAAATTCCTAGGTCCTTTTCCATGTCAGTGTTACCCAGTGTTTTACCATTTAGTATGTACTGGTGATTTGCATTATTCCTTCCCATGTGCATAACCTTACATTTATCAGTGTTAAACCTTATCTGCCACTTCTCTACCCAAGTCTCCAATCTATCCAGATCCATCTGTAGCAGTATACTGTCCTCTTCTGTGTTAATTACTTTACACAGTTTAGTGTCATCTGCAAAAATTGACATTTTACTGTGCAGTCCATCAACAAGATCATTAAAATATATTGAATAGAATAGGGCCTAATATTGACCCCTGTGGTACCCCACTCGTGACAGTGACCCAATCTGAGTGTGTACTGTTAATAACTACCCTCTATTTTCTCACTCAGCCAGTTACTAACCCACATACATACATTGTCCCCTAATCTAAGCATTCTCATTTTATATACCAACCGTTTATGTGGCACAGTATCAAATGTTTTGGAGAAGTCAAGATATGACATCCATTGATTCACCACTGTCAAGTCTACAATTTACCTTCTCATAGAAACTGATTAAATTAGTTTGACAGGACTGATCCCTCATGAAGCCATGCTGATATGGAGTTATTTGCTTATTTTCATTGAGATGCTCCAGGATATAATCTCTTAGAAAACCTTTGAACAGTTTACCCACAACAAATGTTAGACTTACCGGCCTATAGTTTCCGGGCTCTGTTATTGACCCCTTTTTGAATATTGGCACCACATTTGCTAGGCGCCAATACTGTGGAACACTCCTTGTCATTATAGAGTCCTCAAGTATCAGAAATAAGGATCTGTCTATGACATTACTTAAAGAGGACCTTTCACCACTCCTGACATGCCTGTTTTAATAGCTCCATGCATTCCCCACGTACAAACAATTCTGGAGCATCTATTCTTATGGCTCTATATTGTGCCATTCCTTTATTATTTGCACTAGAAGTTATGAATGAATTGCTATTTGCCTGCAGTAAAGGAACAGAGGGGAGGTGACCAGTTGGGGGTATATACCTGCACAGACTGACTCTATCCAATCAGTGCTGCCATGTTCAGACTGTGCAGGTACACACCCCAAACTTGTTACCTCCCCTCTGTTCCCTTACTGAAGACAAATAGCAATTCATTCTTAACTTCTATTGCAAATAATGAAGTAATGGCACAACATAGAGACATAAGTGTCACGGACGGGAACACTGGGATAAGGTGCGCCCTGACTTATCCCACAACTGTCCCTGCCTACTTGCCTCACCCTAGGCTAATGGTCCTAGGGGGACAACTGGACGACAGTCCCTACTCTGTATAAGTGAGGGATTGGGAACGGAAGGAACAAAACACAAACACAGGCACGAACAAACACAATACGAATAGTCAGCTTAGCAAGGTCAAACCGGGAGCGTACGTCAGGAGCCGAGGGATTAGCAGAATCGAGGTCGAGGTCACAAGCAATGGGTCTGGATACAAGGTAAGGTCACAAGTCAATAATGCACAGCACTGCAAAGAAAGGACTTCAATAACAGGCAACTAGCCCTGGCAGTTGCCATCTTTAAATAGCCCACCCCTAGGTCATGTGACGTGGCCAGCGTCACATGACCTGTGATGCAAACAGAGCGTCGACCCGAATTCAAAACAATGACAATTAGCCATGTGGTGTGGTCAGCACCACATGGCTCCAAATAACAAGTGCAAAACACCAACATAAACAATAGCCATGTGGTGTGATCAGCACCACATGGCTGCCCCCTAAGTAATGCTAGGGGGCGGGGAGGACGCCGGCCGCACGAGACCCAGAAGTGCGCCGGGTCCTCTGCGCCTGATCACCATGGCGACGAGGACGCTCCCCACGTCCTCGCGCCGCCTGCAGCAGAGGAGGCCGGCGGCGCCGCACACAGGGAGAGCGCCGATGGCCACTCGTTACAATAAGAATAGATGTTCCAGACTTGTTACTACATGGGGAATGCATGAAGCTATTAAAACAGGCATGTCAGGAGTGGTGAAAGGTCCTCTTTAATTCTCCTAAGACTTTTTAAGATACCATTGCGCTTCTTCCTGGGTCAGACAGGCCATTGGGGAGTTTACTTTGACACTCTGCATTTCATCTGACAGATCATTTTCATCAGTGAATACAGTAAAGAAAAAAATATTTACTAGATTCACTCATGGCTCTCTAGAACTCCTCCCACATCACTCTGTAAAGGGCCAACATTTTCAGGTTTAAAATTCTTACCATTTATATATGTGAACAATTTAGGGTTAGTTTTACTCTTTGGCAATGAGCCTCTCTGTCTCCAGCTTGGCTGCTTTTAGCTGTCTTTTGCATATTCTGTTTTTTCCTTATAGTTTTTCAATGCTTCCTCGTTACTTTTTGTTTTAGTGATTTAAATGCTTTATTTTTGCTTCTTTTACATTTCTATTTTTCCACATTCCACTCACCCTCTTAGTCCCATACGGCATGTACCTCTAACATTTAGAGTTTAGGATGCCTTTAAAAATATCCCATTCTGTGATTGCATTCCTATTCCCAAGGACATTGTCCCAGTTATTGAGGCTAATGGCCCCTCTTAGCTGGTCAAATTGTGCTTTTTGGAAGTTTGGGGTTTTAAAGAAACACTCTTTTGAATGACAATTGGGAAGCTTTTATTTTATGGTCACTGTTTCCCAGGTGTCACCCAACCTGCCCATCTGTTGTTCTGTCAGATCTATTGGTTAGTACAGTCCAGTATGGCCGTCCCTATATTCGGATCCTGAACCAGTTGGGAAAGGTAACTGTCTGTGGTTATTGCAAAAAAGCATTGTTTTCAATGTAGACCATGACTTCTGGGTCTTCGGCAGCCCCTCCCAGTTATCTATCAACCCGATCCACGATATGTAAAACTCAAGTGCCAGGAAGACAACACCTCATTCGACTATCCCAGTCTTTGTAACCCCCTAATGATCAAGTCTCCCACTACCAGCACCTGTCTGGCCTGCTCTGCTCTACTGCTTACTGGAGATGACATTCCCCTGACTGGCAGAGGAAGTGTCCAGCTGCAGCAGTGCTCTCCCTGAACTGACATCCCCCTCATCTGCCAATCTTGAAACTTGTTGGGGTGTGTCAAATCAGGGCTAGCCTCCCTGGCACTTTTCCCTCTACCTGGCTTTCTAAATATTATCTAGCTACCTACCTCACTTTTTCTTATACTCCATCTACCCGACCTGCGCCTACCCCATAGAGTGTCTGCTCAGTGACCAAATACACACAATGTCGGCTAGGCGAAAAAGTCCTCAACCCTTAATTGAATCGACCAAAATCAAGAGGACAAAATTAAAACATAACTTTTACTAATATCAATTGTAATAAAACTCAATAATTTGATATATGCATAGGCAATTAACAACAATAAAGTGAATAAAATCACCAACTCTTACCACCTCCTTGTAGCAGGGGAAGAAGTGTAGAATGTCCCTTGTTCAGTTGGTGGGTGATAACCGTTCTGTCAGACGGAGAGGCAGTCTGGGTAGCGGGTGCAAAATGAAGGGTAAGGCCTTGTAAACTAGCCTATATAGCCCTAAATGAAAAAAGGGGAAGGGGGCTAGTGGGCCCTGCCTAGCAAAATCAGAGCACCCGCCCAGACAGGGGCAACCCCCTCAAAAACCTGTGCCTGACGCGGCCCTGTCCCTAAAAATGAACCCTTATTCTACTCCAACTCTGGTCCCAACATGGCATGTTTCTTCCCAGGCAGGGGACTCCTCAGGGGAATTTAGAGTGATAGCATAGACTATTATATAGAATATTGCTAGTTTCACACCTATTACTGCCCCAATCTAATGACAATGCAAACAGGAGGGGAAAGGAAGTGAAACAACACTGCAGGTTAAATATGGATTGAACCTCCAAAGGAGCAGTGGCCCCAGGCTTAAAGAAAAGCGTTATTCCTTAGTTGACACTTGCTCCAATAATATAGATCAGAATATCATACGCTATATACAAAAGAGCTGCCATGAAAAAGGAGGTTCATCCACAAGAGGGAATGGTGCCCACCCAGGTCGCCTATGTTCGGTGAAGGCCTTTTCCATATTGCTAAGGTATCTCATTGTTGAAATTTGCTTGTTTAGATACAGGATGTGGGATTGCAAATGTGCAATTTGGTCACATTTTGAACAAAATTATCACCCTCAAATGGCTATTCCAGGACTGCATACATTCCTCAAGATGTGCACTGGACTGCCTTGTCAATTCCGAATCACATACTTGCTATACTTTTTCAATACTTTGATATCCGGTTCCGTTCGATATCAGGCTTTCCCATTTTCTGATACTAAGCTGTGCTAGTCAGCAGGAGAACGCAGGTAGAATGAGGGGAAGTGGGTCTGGTGCAGAGATTACTTTTTATTTACATGAGGCATGGGGTGTTATGACTTTTGTACCCCCCATGTGCCTTGCATTAATAATTATTCCATCATGTACCTCATATGTTGGTCAACATGGGCTTAAAGAAGAACTCCCGCAAAACATGTTATTCTCTCACCTGCTAGAAAGGTACATGATGTAACCTGTAGTGAATGTCTTTTTTTTACCAGTGTCTGTATTTGTGAGTTATATCTCCCCGATGCTTCTCATCTGTGTCATGTGACCAGCAATCAGACTCACCAACTGACACAGCATCTTATGTGTGGACAGGAAGTCTATTTCTCTATGCATTCCTATGGGAGCTTCACTCTCAGTCTCATAGGAATGAATAGAGAAGTAAATGGCTTCCTGTCTTGTGTCAGTTGGAGATCAGAGAGTTGGTGTTTTGCTGATAAGAGCAAGACTTCAGGTTCGGATACTCTTTAAAGAGAGACTCTTAACTGAACTACAGCTACACTTCAAAGGAAGGTTTATAATAGGATTTTATTAAATATAATAAGTGGTATATACATATAGTGATATAATGTCCTTATTTTGCACTTATCCATATACAAAGGATAAAGAACATAATACACAATTATATCAACACTTCATCTGGAGTCCTGACTACATCCAGAATGAAGGTACATACATCACCGATGGAGTTATCATCTGACAGCGACATCAGCTCGGAAGCCCTTTCAGCGAAAGCAGTCAGAGTCTCAATCGGAAAACACCAGTCCCTATGCGAGGCGCCCCCCCGTAGGATGAGCTTCTGACTTTTTTCCTGAAGGGTTACAGCTTTATACCAATTAAACAAAGAGCTCCATTCCCTAGTGGAACGTAGCCAGCGCATGCGCTGTATGATTGTCACTGTGTACGTGTTGTTCATCTGCTCTCACCCCAGACCTTGGAGCACCCAGTTCCCAGGTCCGCAGCGAGTCAGAATCCCAAAACAACCTTGAGAAAATATGTAGACAAAGCGTTACTCCCTGCACCTGCATTCACAGGTCTTAAATCAACACTTTAACTGAACAGATACAAAATGGAATTCAGATGATCAGAAACTTCTTGTTCACACTTTAGTTGGTCACATGACACAGCTACAATTAGAAGAGAGGGGATAGCTTACAGATACAGTCACTGATGAGAAGATTGCATTCACTACAGATTACATCATGCACCTTTCTAACAGGTCAGAGAATAAAAAATGTTGCAGGAGTTCTTTTTTAATGTGAGGTACATGATGGGGTTATTTACTATTATTGAGGTATATTGATAAAACCATGTGCCTCAAATTAATAGTAACTCCATCATGTACTTCATGCACTAACCCCATCTTGTCCATTATATTGAAGGAAAGTAAGGAAATCACTTCTTTGGTGATCACTCTCGATTCCCGATGTCAACTGCAATCCTGATGAAAATAACCATTCTCTCTAAAACATCTTACGCCTGTAACCGGCTAATTGTGCAGAGTCTGTGGTACTAGTTGTTGTCACAAACCAACTACATGTATTTGGAGTGCTGTTGATTGGTTTGGGATGATATACATAATATAACCTGTAACAGTATATGCCATATATCAGCTAGTCTTGTTTTCTCCACTTTTATAAGGTATAAAACATTCTTTCACCATCAGTATTCACAGATGATTCTGCACCAACCAATGTCTACCTCTTTCCCCATTATGTGTGTAAATATGTAAGCCAATCTAAACATGTATGTTCCATTATTCACTAATTAACAGCAACTAACCAAGAAATATGTTGTTTCCTTTTCAGAATATAATGTGGCCTCCGGTCTTCACTAGTATATTAGTAAATGTAATTAACGCAGTGGCCAATGCAGTTTTAATTTATGGTCTGAAGATGGGAGTGGAGTAAGTTATGATTTTTTATTGCTATAAATATCAGTGACAACTTACAGTCCATGGTGCATTCAAGATGTTTAGAGGGTGCAATGTCCTATTTGACAAAACAAAAATGCGCTGAAAAATATAGAAATGCATTATAGTTGCACAGTGTAGATTTATACTTGCTCTGAGAAGAACCTACCAATATAGAGCTCAATAGTTTCACATGTAATAGCTAATCAAGAGAATGTGATGCAATGGCTGTTTAAAGGGAACCTGTCATCAACTTTATGCTGCCCATACTAATGGTAGAATAAAGTAGAGACAGGTGAGTTGATTTCAGCGGTCTGTCCTTTCTAAGTTAAAAGTAAGTGGTTGCCAAGAACCAATATCACAATCATTGCAGACTAGGCCTGGAAAAGAGTCATGGCCACCTGAGAAGAGTTATGATTTTTCATAAATTCCTGCTCTCCCTGCCCACCTGCTGATGATTGACAGGCTTCTACCTAGTTTTCTCCCTTTCTGTCTAGGAGAGAACTGCCAATCATCAGCAGATAGATGGGAGTGCAGGAGATTATGAATAACTATGACTCTTTTCAGGTAGATTTGACTCTTTTCAAGGCCTGGGCTATAATGATTATGATGGTTCTTGGCAACCGCTTACGTTGAGCTCATGAGTGACATACTGCTGAAATCTTCTTTCACTAATCTATGCCGCCCTCAGTGAGGTTACCATAAAGTTGATGACAGGTTCCCTTTAAGTAAACAATAGATCCTAGACTCTTTGCAAAACCTGGTCCCCACTTCTTACTCACTGCCCACTGAAATTATAGTCAACACCATCTTTCTGTGCTTTTCCAATGTGGATTTTGCTACAGATGCACTATGAATCCACATCAAAAACCAGGGGAGTAACTACAAAAGGCTGAGCCCCATAGCAAATGTTTGAACGACCCCCCTTCCTCCCGAGCAATTTCCCTGCAACCCCCTCTCCCAAAGTGAAGGCCCACAGTTGTGTAAATAAAATAAAAATCAGGAATACTCACCCAGTCCCGTCCTCACGATGAATAGAGTATATCTCAATCTCCCCGCTATGCAGTGACGTAATCTCACCTGATGGGATGAGTAGACGAAGACAGGCAGAGGGATGATCCTTTGCTGTGTGCTCTTCTACTCAGTCCAGCAATGTCGCAGCAGCACGCCTCCTGGAGAGATCATGTCCAAAGAATGAGGCTTCGGCCATAATGGATGACAGATTCCAATTAGGGCCTGGGCACACATTTATAATCATTATTACTGCATATGTACTGGCAGTAGGGTGGCCACTTTTCACAAAAAAGAACATCACACTCTCAAAAGGAGGACATCATACCTGGGTGAGAATGGAAACCATAATCTATATAACCGTGTAATCCAAATTAAGGTAGAAATCTTAACTCCTTTCCTCGCTGCCTCTAAGAGTTTGCTATCGGACATTACAGGCAGGAGGTATAAGAGGAGAGAACTAAAACTCCCAGCATGTTCAGGCTGTTATTATATTATATCAGAAGACATTACTGGAGGATGTGGTATAAGATTAGGGAACTACAACTCCCAGCATGTCCAGATCATTATTATGTGATATCAGAGGACATTACAGGGATGAGGTATAAGAGAAGACAACTACAACTCCCCGCATTTCCCTGGCTCTTACATTGAATCCATGCTTCTTCACTTGACTTCTCCACACAAAGCTGGATCCCCTATCACATGGCAGTAATGTCATAACAGGTCCTTCAGCTCTTGCTAATGGCCATTAGCAGAGCACTCTGACTACCTATAAGTGAGTGTAATATGCATATTTATTATATGTATATATGTATAATCTGGTGGGGAGACTAAAGACCCTGGTCCCACAGCAGTCGCCACCACGATAGTTCTACCCCTGTGGGCAAAAACTATGCATTTCAAAGGGTGAATTCTGTGGCACAAATCCACTGGTTAACCCTTAGGTTCCCAGTGCTGTACGTGTATGGCACTGGGTAGGCTTTTAAACATGGCGCCCAATTGGGAGTTCATCGGCTCATGTCTGTGACCGGTAATAATGCCGATGGCAGGCATTTAAGCATTTAGATGCCGTGGCCTGAAGAGACCCAGCGTATTACAGCTGCAGTTCCTATGTTAGCCAGCAATTGGAGCTTATACTGTAGTTCTATGGAAATACAGTATAAGCCATAAAAAAAAATAATTAGTGGATATTGTAGCCTCCTAGAGGGGCTACAAAAAGTTAAAAAAAATGTGTTAAATATAATAAAATAAATTTAAATCACTCCAGTTTCCCTAGAATAAAAAAAATACATAAACAATAAAAAAAAAAACATAATGGGCATTGCCGCATTCAAAAACTACCGTACTATTAAAATATAAAATATTTATCCCATATGGAAAAAAATATCAAAATGGCCCACTCACCATTTTTTCATCACTTCTGTAACCCAAAAAAATTTAATAAAATGTGAACAGAA